>RJWM01003037.1:0-118657 GCA_004363535.1 Dasyprocta punctata | reverse complement strand
TTTTTATATGGAGAAAAAGGACACCGTGTAGATTGTGTTTGGCAGCTTGAGATCCTGAAGATGGGGTGAATAACCTTACTTTATCCTTTGGGCAAAATTCCACAACTTGTGATGATTTATGTAGCTGGGGTCTTCTGTGGTGAATGCAAAGAATCTTGTCCACTCTGAAACTCATCTGCAGCCCAAAGGTGTGGCTTGTTAGTGGGAGAGTGTGCCTCCAGCTGCAGGCTTTGTTCCCTGGAGCACCCCAAACAGGTGGTTTGAATTCTACTGACAGGTGTTATCTACTTCCTGTGTCAAGGACAGCAGGCTCTCTCCTTCTAAGACAGATATGGGAACCAAAATATTTCTTTTTAAGGAAAACTTTTCAAAGCCAAGCGGATTTATTTCTGCCACAATCTGGAGCTTAATTCTCCGTGTGATGTTTGTTACGATCTTAATTACACAATATCCAAGTGCTCGCTCTGCACCTCACAATGTGCCTGTGGAATCACTTGATTGTTTTGGCTCAGCTCTTCTCACTTGCTCAATAATATGAATCTTGGCAAAGAAAAGGGAGCCAGAATCCAAGTCCATATGACTTGGAGTTTGTAATGAAAGATCTGAACTCTGTGCAAGTGGTGTGTGTGTGTGTATGTTATGAATATGTGCATGTGTCTATGTGTGTTTGTGTGTGTGTGTGTGTGTGTGTGTGTGTGTGCATGTTCACATGTGTGCATTTACCTGCTTACCTTTTCAACACTTGTGGAAATTGGGTTAGAAAAATGTTTACTTTGTATTACCTTGGGGAAAAAAGGGAAAGATAAGTGACCAGGTGTCTATTCTGGCTTGCACAGGGGACTTGCTGAGGGCTGGTTCCCCAGGGACTTTGGATCCAAGCAGGAGCCAGCAGGGCCTGCAGCAGGCCTAAAGGGAGCACCCAGCAGTGGGAGGAGAGAGCATATACTTCAGTGTCCTTCCTCTCTTGCCATCAGCTCTTGGAAGCACTTGCCTATCACCTGCTGAACTCTGTGGAGTGTTAGATGTTGATAGGAACACAATTGCCACTGGTCCTAGAGAGATTTTAGGAGAATTCTCAACAATGTCTTGGAATACCAGACGACAGGCAGCGCCAGAGCTACACTGAGGTTGGTGCTCACTCCTTGGTGTACAGTGTCAGATACATTCATGTTTATCCAGAACCAACATTCTTAAGGTTCATGACAGCAAATCTTGGCTGCGTAGAGCTGTACGATGAAGGTATTTGGTCAGGAGAGTCTATGACAATTATAAGCTTTTAAAATGTTAATTCAAGTGATATTTTTAAAATTTATCTGGACAGTTTGCACATTCCAAAGTATGTTGGAAGGAACAGAATAACTTCTGGAGAACTGAGGTTCGATAACAAATTATTAAAAGGGCAAAATTACACAAGGATTTTTATTATATTTATACCCAGAGATTTTTAATAGACCATTTGAAAGTGGTTTCGTAGGAACTAGTTTTGTAACTATTTTGATCAGAAAGAAATAAGCTCACAAATTTCAGCAATAAATTCATCATTTTGGAACAATTTATGATTTTCATACCTATTTCTAAAATGTCTCCAAAGACAGGAAACATCATTCCCCCAGACGAGGAGAGGATCCAGAAGCTTTACAAAATACACATATGTAAGCCCTCTAAAATCTGAGACCAAAGTAAATAGCAAAATAACTAATATTTGTATTCTGCTTTAAAGTTTAAAATACAAAAGACTCGGGTAGAAAAATAAAAAAATGATGGATAAACTTTTATTTCTGCAACAATTTTGGCCAGAGATGTATATCTCTTCGATTGTCAAGGCAACACAAATTGTCAAAAATTTATGAAAAGAAGTAGAGAAAATTAATTCAAAAACTCTTTTTCATGATGTAGGGGTAACATACAACTATTAACATTTTGGGGTATTTACTTCTGGCTGCAGAAGTATTTAATTATAAAATAGGAATTATGTTCTTCTGTACCCTATTTTTTCCATTTATATCTTGGTATCTACATTCCCAGTGCTGTCAGATATTGTTTACAAGTTGTGACAGGAGACAGAGGAGTTGTTTAGAGCTCAGATTCTATAATCAAATGCAATTGAAGCTCCAACTCTCTTTGCCAGCTACAGTCCCTCCATTTTACAGTGCCCTCTGTCAAATGATATAATGAATAAGACCTTTCTCATCTGCTTGTTGTGAAGATCAAGTGCATTAATGGGTATAAAACCTCTGTACTGTACTAAGTGTGTCATACATGTCAACAGCCATCACAGATTTCAAATGGTTGCATAATACTCCACTGTCTGAATGTATGTACATCATCATCATCATCATCATCATCATCATCATCTACTTCCTCATTCTTCAAACCACCTTTCTGCTCTTTGTTACCTAACTCAACATAACTTTCTTGAGTATTCTCACACATCAAGGTTAAGGGACAACAGTTTTCTTCATTGACTCCAGAATGGACTGTTGGGAGGACCATTGCTGCACTTAAAATTCTGACTGTATATTTTAACCCTGCGTTTCCTAAACAACTTCCCAGAAACTTTCCCTTTCCATAGTGCTTGTCTCAGGAAACTAGGCTGGAAATTGTGTGACTGTAATTCTGTGAATGTGAGAGTTGTGTAGAAAGCAGAGGTTGTGCCTGTTTTCCGAGGCATGGGACCTCTGGACCAAGATCAGCATGAGCTTGCACCATGTTGTTACTGAATAAATGGATGAATGAACAAGTAGACTCCCCAAAACATGTTAAGCACAACAATTTTAAATGTGCCAGAAAGATGGTTATTTCCAGAAATTTTGGAAATAAATTTATTCAGAAATCATACTAATTATATAAAACTCTCTTTGCCTCTGAGTCAGCCACAGTTCCTCTCTCCACCCCTCCCTCGCTGACTTTTCCCTCAGTCTTTTTCTTCATATCTCTCATCCTCATTTTGTTCCCACCAGGCTCTGTTCCATCCTGCCACTGTGCCTGGAGGCCTCCTTTGTCCAACACAACAACTGAGATGAGACATAGTCACAAGTCCTTGGTCACACTGCCCCATTCCACATTCCAGGACAGATGCACCCTTATGAAATGTGTGACAGTGTGAATTAATTTTTTACCAAATTATCTTTCTATATGTGATTCCTTCTCTCAATTTGAAACTCTCTGAGGATGGGAATTATATGGACTTTATTCATCTCTATTTTTGAATTTCACCTGGTGCTGGGTTTGTAGTAAATTCTCAATGCTTAGGGGAGAGAAAGGGAAGGAGGCAACCCAACCCACTGTATCCAGCAGGAGTTGTGCTGCAGTGTCCTCAGTATGTCATTTCCTTGGGCTCTGCTGTTGTGGCTGCTGATCTGGGCAGAGAGTGCCCGGCAGGTGATTGAGTGGGGAGAGCAGACCCCCAGCTCACTTCCTCCTCTGGCTCCTTGGGGCCTGAAACTTGAACTGAAGGAGGGAAATGGATGGGTTTGGACGGCATGGAGTTGTACGGCGTGGAGTCCATGTTCCCTCAGGAGTGTGGTTTGAACACTCTTGGCTTTGGAGGTGTTGTACAGAAACACACATGCTTGCAACTATATAGTTTCTAGGTTTTAAAACCCCTGAACTTAGATTGGAGGAGTTTTAAAATACTTTAAGCCATTGATAGTATTATCGAGAAAGGAATGAATTATGAAATCCTCTCTTTGCAGTGAGACCTATGCTAAGTTATCACATTAGGCTCATTGGACTTCAGACTGTCTTGTGGGAAATCAAATGAAAATGTGGATATGAAATGCTCTGAATAAATGCAGAAATATTCACATATACATGGATATGCATAATATTCATATACATATGTAGAGAAAGTACAATCTCTTCTCTATGTATACTGTATATTATAGAAAGGCAGCATTTTTCTGCGTACAGCATTATAGAAATATTCACAGGATATACTGTACATATATGCATTATAGAGGTAAGTACTTTTATGCAAATATGGTTGCAGGGACACTCAGCATATTCTATGCATATTTGGCTTTATAGAAATAACTGGGCTTCCATGATGAATCTCTCAATAATACTATCAATGGCTTTATAAACTGGATATTGTTTCTTAATGTATGTTAAAGTTGAGTCCTATTTCCTCTGAATCCTTCCTGGAAGTGCATAGATCTGGTAAGGACATCTTCAACTCTTGTTCAGAGAGTTCTCACTTGAGGCTGCATTGCTCAAGGCTTGCTGATTCTAAAAGCCAGATACCTGGTTGTCCAAAGGTGCCCCTTCAGTGGACACACACCATGGGGCAGGTGTAGGGGACTGGTGGGCAGGAGGAGGGATTAGGGGCAGTTCTGGTCACCTCAGAAGATAAGGGGCAGCAAAAGAGCCCTGGGGCTTGGTAGGGGGAGGGCACGGTTGCCTCCTGAGCATGCACAGGGCCTGGACAAGTCTCACACTCCCTCCACCTCTCCTCCTGAGTCATTGACACCATCTGGAATGTCTCACATCTCCTGGGATTGTTGCTAACCAAAACAGTTTTGCTGGTCAGCAACTTCACAAACAGCCTACTTGCATAATCAGACCTGTCACAAATATATTAAATATAGCACCCAATTTCCTACAGACACAGCCACTCAGCCCCTCCTCCTCCTCTCCCATTAACCAAGCAGCATTCCCAGGATGATGACTTAGGGTAGAGTTTTGTTGTTTATATCAGCCTGGTTTAAAGCCACACATTTCTGCACTTTTCTGCTCTTGAATTTTTTTCTTTAATAAATGTTTATGAGAACCCACTATCAAACGACTTCTGAAACCTCAGGGAAGTGAGAGCATGGTCTACCAGGTGGACCCATGTTGTGTTGAGAGAGGTCAGTGGACCTGTGCTGAGAGACCAGAGAGCTGCCCAGCTGTGCTGGTTAGTGTCTCCTTTGCTGGCTGCCACCCACAATGCTACTCCTGGAAAACTGAAGGAGAGTCATTGCCCTGCAAAACTCTTCTTTAAAAAAATAAAAAATTCTGTATTTTTCCCTTGGATTATTTTTGTAGCTTAGAGGAAAGTTGAGGTTAATTCATATTTTCTCTGAATGAACATTAATCTAGTTATAATTTAGGAACTGGAGAAAAAACAGCTACACTTGACCTTGCATTAGCCTGGTCATTATTCAGACAGCAGGGTTGATGTTTAAATAACACTGACGTGTTAAGGAAATGCACACTCTAAACTGATTTTGGCTTTCCTGTATAGTTTGAGAGATTTGAGAAAGAACACATAGAAGAACGTTAACCCCAACTCTAAGTCTAGGCTTGGCATTGTGGTTTGCCATAATTCTAATGTATTTTATGTCTCTTAATTTATCTCCTGTAAATTTGTTTATTCATAAAACATTTATAACATGTCTGCTGTGTCTCAGGTGTTGTAATAAATTGTGCCAGTACTGTAGTTTCGTATTTCTTCACAGACTAGTAATGAGACAGACTAACTCTAATCATATGCTTTAGATAGCAAAAAGAGGAATTTAAAAGTATTTGTGAATACATATGAATACATTTGAGTAATCTAAAATGCTTAGGTAAAACCACTGAAATGCAGTACTGATTGAAAGAGCTTGTTCTTTGTCTTGTGGTTGGTCTGACACAAGCCTTTTTTAGGATGATAAAGAGATAACCAAGAAATTCTATAGCATCTCTGCTAATGATCTGGTGTGGATTGCATTGAATTTGCTCCTCAAAGGCTCACACATTGGCGGCATGGTCCCCAAAGTAGGCATCTAAAGGTAGATTCTTTAAAGCGGGGGATTTAAGGGGGAGGTAAGTAAGTCATTGGGAATCCTGGGAGTCTACTTAGTTCTCCAAAAAGTGAATTGTTACAATAAAGTGAGCCTGACCCCTCTGCTGTCTGGTTTCCTGTCTCATGGTGTGATCTCTTGCTCTCCCATATGTACCTGTCATGAAGATTTCTTCTAGGGACCTCTTGTCAGAGCTGGCACCCCTGGAGGATGGTGCTGGAGAGTTATTTAGACTTTCAGCCTCTAAAAGAGTGAACTAGATAACTCTTTTATTTATAAAATATTCAACCCCAGGTATTTCATCACAGCAACAGAAAACATACTAATACACAATCTATCCCACTTTATCAGTATATTCTTCAATATTTAATTTAATTCTTTGACTTTTTCGCTGTGGAGAGAAAATATGGGATGTTGGGTATCCTCAATATGAAATCCAGTGATGAATCATTTTAGGAAGTGAAGAATTGTTGGTCATTCCAAACCCTTTTCTCTAATTTGTAAGTTATAGTTTTAAAATCAAAATTTCAGTGTTTCAAAGGACTTTTGATATCTTCTAGGCTATAGTCAAAAGTGGCACAAAACAATACAGTGAACATTAGTTGGGTGTAAGCTTCTACACATTTAAATTAATGTTAAGTAAAACTAACAGGAGCTCCTCAGCCTCACTGTGTACTTTTCAAGTCTCAGTAACCCCATGTAACTAGTGGTTCTCATTGAAGAGCACAGAGCTAGAGCATTTGGTCATTTCAGAACATTTACTGGGCAGCCTTGGCCTCTAGATTCTTACCACTCAGTTTGGGTCAGAGTTTGTGTGTAAAGTCAGCATCATAAAGCATCCCGCACACTGTGGTTTTCAGTTTCTACCATGCCTCATAGCATGAACCAGTCAAAGTACCCTTCTTCAAGGGGTACTTTGTTTATGGTGATATTGTATTTCTGAATTCCCTTTCATCTTCTTCATTGGGCATATATGAAATAACCCAAGTGTAACAGGCATTTTGAAACACAGGACAAAGGGGATAAAGGCATGTCTCTGAAGGAGTAGAAGCCAAGAGTTGACACACTGAGCACAGTGACAGATTCTGAGGTAGCAAGAGGGTCTGAACGTGACAGTCAGCTGCATCAAGTTTCAACTCTTCCCAAAAACAAGGCCTCCGGGATTGTGAGATCAGCTTTAGCAAAGGAAGTCCTAAGTGGTCATGATAAAAATCATCATCAGCTAAGAGACACTTCAGGACAGACTCTCACCATGCTTCTCATGCTCTAACTTGAAATCCCCTAGCTTTATTCTCTTAGAGAAATACTAAAGCACACCAGCACCCTTATTTAAGAAATTCAATATTACATATGTAATCAAGAACTCTTCTTGAATCCTCGTTAAAGAAAAAAAAATCCTTGCAGTTCACATGAAGAGTAGAAAAAAAAATGAGAGAAAAAAATTCTTGGTGGAAAAAATAGAAGAATCTTAAATCTAGGAACCAATGAATAATGTTTAGTTGTGTGCCATTTTGTATTCTGAATTCCTAAAACTCTTAATAAATAAGATATAGTGCCATAAGCTTTTATTTTGTCCCAAATCTTATCTAAGAAGTGACTTTATAATTTATTTCAAATGGACACAAGTAGTTGTACATAGAAGTACATAAATTTCTGGAAAATGCTACTATTTATATATTGTAAATAATTTTAATATTTAAATATCTTCTTTTTGGTAATCAGGAAGCAAACTTTTAAGCACGTAAGTCTCAAATCTTAGTTCTCTAAGTTTTGCTAGTTATGTAAACTTTCAATAACTATTCGGTGAATAAACACACTGTTTGGTGGATGTTCATGGAATTAAGCAGAATGATAAGCAAATTTGGAAATTCCACATGGTCCCAGAGCTATGGGTCTTTGTATACAGGCGACCTCAAGGAGTGGCCTGATCTGGAAAACCAGCTACACTCAAATTTGGGTGTGATGGTGTAACAGAAAATGCCCCTCTCCCCCTAATTGGCCAGTATACTTCAGTTTCTTGAATAGTTCCTGTTGCAGTTCTGGTTGCTCTGTACTTCCTGCTTTCTTATCCCATATAAGCCCTAGACCACCAGAGATCAGGGTCATATATCTTAGGACTGATCTCAAGCAGTGACCGTCCATGCAAAATGAATATGCCTCCAAATCCTGGGTGTCCTTTTGGTGTTTCTGCTTGCTGTTGCAATGGAAGTGCAAAGGAATGCAGTTCAACATGTCCAAGAAATTGAAATCTCTAGGCAACTCTCTTTTTGTTATAGTTTTCTAAATGACTATGGTACACTATGAGACGTTAGGGATCACTACCGTTGTTGGATCATGTGACTCATTTCAGGTTCCTAAGAAGGCCTTATGACTTTATGACTGATTGATCTCTTTTCCTTCATCTGCCTATATCGTCCCTTGGTAATTCCCATCTGAACACCTTGGAATTTAAATAGTATGGGAAAAAGAGTTTAAAAAGGATGGGCTGTCTGGGGCAGTGACATAGCAGCGAAGTAGAAGGCAGGGGGATTCATTGTCTGTGTCTTGGCTCCATTCTCAAGTACAACACTGCCTATATGATCTGGGCACATTTCTACAGATCCACAGAAGACAAGGAAAATCTTTATGAGTCCTGGTGAGCATACCTGGCATAAAAGCATATGGATTATCAAGTTAATAGACCATGTCATTACCATTTTGACTGTACTTTCTCAAAGACAGGTTGTAGTTATTGTTTAAATATACATAAACTGTTGCCCAGAGTCTCATGAGTTCAGAAGCTGGGCTTTTGGTAAATGATTGAAGCAAAGGCTATTATGCTAATCAGTGGATTAATGAGTTTGTAACTGAATCTACTCTTAAAGAGATGAGACTTGGTAAGAGGAGGTGAGTCACTGTTGTGGTGATCTGAAAGGCTGAATTCTCGTCCCTAGACCCTTGCTCTATCTCTGGCTCTTCCGGTGTTCTCTGTGTTTCTGTCTGCTATGAGATGAGCATATTTCCTCTGCTGTGATGTTTTTTTCTTGGAGCCAACCATTCTTGGACCGAAACCTCTAAAAGTACAGGCTGAAATAAATCTTTTATTCTTTAACTTGTATAGGTTAGATCTTTCATCCCAGGATCAGAAAGCTGAGTGGGATGGTGACTGTTGGGGTGGGGGAATAGCTTTTTATTTCAGGAGTTCTGTGAGATGTTGAGGGTGCAGTGGACACCCTTCTTCAGCTCTACCTCCAAAGAGTTAGCTCTCAGTCTTAAAACCAGGTCAGCAATTTTGGAGAGCCCCTTGAGTTAAGTGGGTTGTCAGCCCAGTGGGTTAACAGCCCAGTGCTCCCACCCCAGCAGTCCCAGAATCTCTAGTGAGGGCAAGCTATTGGAGTAGGGGTGACCTCTCTTTATCAGTTGCATGGTAAAAAGGCCAGCAGGTATTTATATTTTGAAGGCAAATGCTTCGGGTATATTTGAAAGGAAGAAATCTGGTTTGCTATTATTAGTATCTGGTGGATCTGGTGGTAACTTGAATTACTCACTGACTTTACCTACCTAAAATGATGCTAAAGGACTCATCCAATTCTTCTTTGGCTCTTGATTCCATTAGTGACAAAGGTGATGGGAATTGGGAATTAGCCCATATTATATTCACAAGCCCATGCAGATTGCTCTATGCACTTGGTCATGCCATGCCTGAGTCACCTGTGTAGGACATGCAGAGACTTCATTGAAGTTGCCTAGGGAGTCAGACTCCCATCTCACCAGTTTATGCTTGGCACCAGCCTTGCTAGGAAGCAACACTGCACGGTCTCCTGAGTCTCCCAGTGTAGGACAAGTGTGGAGTTTGAACTCCAGCATAGTCTAGGAGGCTAGGGCTTCCTATAATTGTAAAGAGAAGGAAAGAATTGTTCTTTCACAAGTTTTACCAGGCAGTTAAAGTGAATCATTTGGCAACAGGCTTGGAGGAAAGAACATTAAAAGCAGACCAGGTGAACGAGTTTGAAATGGAAGAGAGAAAAGGTTGTGATCATTGCTCAAACAAGTTCTTCTTTTCCTCCAAGAAATGAGGTGTAGGGTGTGGAATCCATTGTAGCTAATCATAAACAGGTGCATCCTGAGCTCTAGATGCCAACCTGCTCAAACATGCTGGGCACTCAGCTCATGCTGCAGCTAATTACCAGTGTGTTCTGATTGGTGCAGGCCCTGCGACTACTCTGCTGGCCCTGCTGAGTGGGTGGAGCTGCACTGAGTTACCCTCCTGTCGAGACCTGCCAGGTGGTCAGGGGTGGGCCCTGGGTCAGGGATTGAGTCGGGCATGCCTTCATTCCCTCGCCTACCCAAGCCCTGCTTGACACCCAGAGATGCTCTATCAGGACATGAAAGTATGACACTTAGCCTAGAGAGCAATGGGAAATGATTTTACCTTTTGGCAGTTTTTAGGTCTTAGAATTCTGATGCAAACCAACCAGAAGGATATCATTTTGGCAGGTGATCCTCAGATTACCTACATGGATGATTTCTGTACCATGACTGACTCGAAAGAACGTGTTGTCTCTTGCTATTTTCCTTACCTTATGTTTTAACCTGATGTATTTGCTGAAAATTTATTCTTTGGGAGGTCCTATTGAATTTCTAAATGCTAAATTCCTGAAATTCATACTCAGTTCTCCAAAATGGCGTATTTCTTACTCTTATCAATTTATCATTAAATGGGGCTAAGGAAGAGTTCTGTAGGGTGACCCAGAAATGGACACTGACTTCAGTCCCAAGTGAGATACTTCCGAGGCCCTGAATCTAACTTTATGTGTGTAACATAGTATTTTCACTTTCAAAATGAAAGTCTCTAAAATTTTACAAGTCCCTCAAAATATATGTCTGATTCCAGATTGATCATTAGAATCCTACATTCTCTCAAAAGATTTGTCTTCAGATGAGATTTGCATGGACATTAACAAATAGATGTTTTTGAATATTATTAACTGCATGCTAAGCACTACCTTATCATTTTAAAAATAATTATTTATTCTTCTTCTAATATATCCTTTATTTTAGGATAGTTTTAAATTTATAGAAAAGTTACAAAGGCAGTGCAGGGCCCCTGTGAGCTCCATGCATGATTCCTGGTTATTTACTTTCCTCACAACAAATAAACCAATGGCTATACATGGATAACTATAGTCAACAATTTATTCAAGTTTCCCTCATTTGTTCTTTTTGTGTTCCAGGAGCCCATTACATTTACCTGTTGTATCTCCGTAGGTTCCTGTTGACTGTGACAGTTTCTCAAGTTTTTGTTATTGATTTATTTATTTATTTTTATGACATTAACAGTTTTGAGGTAGGTGGTTTTGTAGCTTTATTCTCTTTTGGGGTTTATGCAATGTTTTCTTCATGATTGGCCTAGTGTGAGGATATTGAAAAGAAAGATCACAGAAATCTGGTTCCCCTCTTATCATCTCTGGATACGTATCATCAACATGTTATCATTTTTTTTCAGTAAATTGAACCAGAGGTGCTCTACCACTGAGCTATACTCCCAGCCCTTTTCTTGTCCTGTCTTGTCTTTTCTTTTCTTTTCTTAATTTTGAGATATGTGTCAGTAAGTTGCCTCAGCTGGGCTTGAACTTGTGATCCTCCTGCTTCGGTCCTCTGAGTAGCTGGGATTATAATCTTAACATCACTTTTGATGTTGACTTTGACCACCTGGCTAAGGACATCCTTGTCAGATGTCTCTACTGTGAAGTTACTGATGGGGAGAAAATCATTGTGTGCAGCCTATGCTTAAGGGTGGGGAGCTATGCCCTGCCTCCTTAACAGGTCACTGTGTAGATAAACTGCAGATTCTCTGGATTTTTGACTTATCTATTCTTTTCTATTTATTTATATATTCAATCACTTATTAATGTCGTTGTGAAATCATGCATATTTGTTTTCTATTTTAGGCTACTTGCCTTGCTGTTTAGATAGTTTTGGCATTGATCACTGGGAGCTCTTTCACTTGGTTTATGTATTCCTCTGTCAATCTTCATCATTGTAGGGTATTTTTGTTTGTCTGTTCTTACATTACTTATTTCCTAGTAGTAGAAGATAATTCTGGATTATAATGCATATTTCTTACCTCTGGCCTAGAATTGGCCTTTTGTCCAATGAAACAGACTTCCTTTTACTGAGATGTCATTGATTCTAAACCCCCTCAGTTATAAAGTAAGAAAATATGTGAATGCCAACACATATTTATAGACATATGGATAGCTACTTTTATATGAAACCATCTGTTTCTGTATTAAACTATGCCTAAATTTATACTGAAGTCTTCAACTCTCTTCACTACCTTATAGATTATTCTGCCTTCTCCTTTGGCTTGTTTACAACCACTCACCCTAACTGCGTGAAACCTGGTTCCCAGTGTCTGCTAGCCATTTACTTAACTGTTTAGTTAGCATATAGATTTCAGAGCTGGTTTCAGAACTGTTTTTCTATACCCATATGGGAGAAAACTTTTATCAACTAGAGCACTGGTCTGTGGACAATTGCTTTCGCCATTAGTCTTGCAACTTTTATTATTTCTAAAGTGACATAGAAGTGTACTGTTTTTTACTTCCACTCCTTTCACTGAAGTTCACTGAAGTCTATAAAATAGACTATTTTTTTCACATCCTGTAATCCCTTGATCTCTTATGTAAAAAAAAAAAATTAAAAATTTGTCTACATGAATGTTCACCCTTTGCTGCAAAGTTCTATGACAGTGGTGGCAAACCCATGGCATGAGTTCTCACACATAGCCCTTTCTGTTGGAATGTGAGCCTAGTCATCCAGCTTTGCCCAAGCAGCCAAGCATTCAGATTTAATTGCAGTGTTGGCACTTTGCCATAAATAAGTGTTTAGGGTTGCAGTTTGGGTACTTGGTCTCTAAATAGTTCTCCATCCCTATTCTATGGCTTTGATAAGTGTATAGGGCCACATAGTCACAAGCAGAGCCTCATACAGAATACTTTCTCCTATCCCTTTACTTCACTTTTCAATACCACTTCTCACATGACGGGAAGCCATTGATCTGTTTACCAAATCTATGGAACTCTTATAGTTCCAGAATATAAGTAGAATCATAAAGTTGATAGCATCTTCTGACTGATTGACTTTTGTCACTTAACAACATACTCTTAAGTTTCATCCATCTTATTTGTTGTGTGCATATTCCTTTTTATCACCAATAATATTCCATTATATGCTTATATCTGTTTGTTTACCATTCATGAAGAATATTTTGATTGCTTCTAATTTTTGGTAATCATGAATATATCTTCTATAAACATTTACGTGCAGTTTCGTTTGACAGGGGCACACATTTTCAACTCAATAGGAGCATAATTTCTGAATGTTATGAAAGGACTGTATTTAGCTTTAAAATAAATTACCAAACTATTTTCCAAAGTGGCTCTATTATTTGCATTCCCTCCTGGAATTAAATGACATTCTTGTTGCTCTACAATCTCACCAAAATTTGGTGTTGTTTGTTTTTTGAGTGGATTTTAACCATTTTAATGTGGATGTAGTGATTTATGACTATTGCTTTAACTTTACATTTCATTAATTAAAATTATGTTGACTATCTTTTCAATGCTGATTTACAATCTGCATATCTTGTAAAGTGAAGTGTTTGGAATTTTTCCTCTGTTTTAACTGGTTGTTCATTTACTTACTGGTGAACTTTAAGAGTACTTTGTATATTTTTGAATATCAATCCTTTATCAGTCATGTAGTTTGAAAATATTCCCTCAGACTATGGCTTGACTTGTTAATCTCTTAACAATGTCTTTCAGAATAAAAAAGTTTTTGATGTTAATAAAGTTCAACTTATTAGATTTTTCACTTATGAATCATCTTGTAGTTATTTTAACTTTTACTTCCTGTAGTTTGAAGTTCTCTTGCTAGATTCATGAGTATTTAAGATTGTAGTGTTCTTAGATGAATTTAGTTTGCACCGTGGTTATAGAGATTGGATGCAGAGCCTTTGCACTGAGCTTCACACCTAGCCTTTTTTAAATTTTGCTTTTGAGATAGGGTCTTGCTAAATTGTTTAGTTTCCCAGGTTGGGCTCAAACTTGCAACTGTCTTGCCTCAATCTCCCAAAGTGCTCGAATTAGAGATATATTGCAACACATTCAGTTTATCTTTTTTTTTTGTAGTGTAAATCTACTGTTGATGGATTTTTTTTTTACTTTTTTACATTTGAAAGTCTTTATTTTGTCCTTATTTTTGAAAGATTTTTTTCCTGAATGTAGAGATGTATGTTGATATTTTTTGATTGTTCAGTATTTTAGAGATGTGAATGCACTGTTATCTATCTTATTGTTTCTAGTGAAAAATCAACTATCATACTTATCTTTGGTTCTCTGTCAAATAGTTTTTTTTTTTTCCTGGCTAATTTAAATTTTTTTCTTTATCACTGATTTAAAAAAATGTAAAGACAATGTACCTCAATATAGATTTCTTTCTTCTCTTCGAAATTTTCTTGTATTTCTTGAACCTGTGTATAAATCCATAATTTTTATTAAATCTCGAAAATTTTCAGTTATTTCTTCAAATTTTTTTCTGTTCCCATAGTTTCCTCTGGAAAATCAAGTTAACCATAAATTAGCTGTTTGAGTGATCCCACAGCTCACCATTGCACTGTTCATTATTTTAAAGTGAGTTTTCCATCTATTTTCTTTTGGATCATTTCCATTTCTGTTTTCAGGTTCACTAATATTTTTTTCAGCTGTGTCTATTGTGCTGTTAATTCCATGTAGTGCATTTTTAATCTCAGGGAGTTTAGATTTCATTTTTAGAAGTTTAACTTGGGTCTTTTTTATATCTCTTATGTCCCTGTTTATCTTTTTGTGCATATAGAATTCAGTTATTATAATTGCTTAATGTCTACTAATTTTAATATTTATGTCAATTATTGGGTTATATTTTCCTGCTTCTTTGAGTATCTGACAATTTTTAATTGGATCAAGAATTTTATCTGGTTGGATACTGGGTATTTAAAGTTCCTGTAGATAGTCTTGAACCATTTTCTGGGATCAGTGATAGTACTTGGAAACAGCATGATCCTTTGGAAAATTGCTTTTAAATTTTGTTAGGTGGCACCAGGTAGTACTCAGTCTATAGCCACATATTTCCCACTGCTAAGCTGATGTCTTTCTGAGTAACCCATCCAAGTCTGCATGGGACATGATTTCCCAGGCCTGGGTGAGAATTGGGCAGTCTTCTCTTTCTTTCAGATGAGATTTTGCCTGGGTTTGTCATGCTGATCAGTATTCAATTGAATGTATGAAAGGGACTCCAAAGATTTTGGGGATTTCTCTCTTGTCTAGTTCTAGCCTCCTGAATCTCTTGGGATCTCAGCTTCATTGTTTCTACTCAGGTATGTGCTGTCTCTGAGTGGGTCACCCTACCTGTGCCATGGCCCAGAACCCTCTCAAATCAGTCAGCTGAATGTTTCAGGTATGCTGTGGTTGATTTCCTGTCTCTCAGGAACTATCAATCTTTGTTCTTTTATATATTTGTGCACATTTCTGCCTCTCTCAACCAGGAGTGTAAATTGGCCCCCTTGAGTCTACCCTGGAAGACAGAAATCACATGGGCCATGTTCCAGTGCTTTCTTTCTGCTGTTTGAACCTTGAAACATTGTTATGAAATAGTAATTGCTATTATGTCCAGTTTTTAGTAGAGGAAACTTGTGGTAGTTATTTTTCTAATAACTGGGACAGTGCCCAAATACCCACAATTAAAAGGGGAAAAAGTGTATTTTGACTGACATTTTGTAGAGGTTTTGGTCCATAGGTGTCCAGCGTTAAGGCAGGACCACATGGTTGAAGCACATGGCAGAGGAGATTTGTTTACGGAATGGCAGGTAGGAAGCAAAAAGAGATCAAGGGGAGAGGAAAGGAGATAGACCCTTCTAAGTCATTCCCCCAGTGACCCACCTTCTCCAAGCAGGCTTCACTTCCCAAATCACATTTAAGTATAAACTCATCAGCAGATCAATTCACACTGACGAGTATCATGCCCCATGATCAATCACCTCCCAAAAGCTCCACCTATGAGTGCATGAGGCTTGGTGGGATATCTAGATATAAACTATAATATTCCATCAAAAAATCCTCAAAAAATTCATGTGCATCTCTATGCTAACTTCACTTAGTCCATCTCTGAGTTGCCAAAGTCCTAATAGGTTCTACATTACTGTAATGTCCAACTCCAAAGTCTCCTTTGAGATGAGGCTAATTCTTATCTGTGAGTCTCTTTGAAAATGAAAAGAAACTTAAACACTTTGAACATATAATAGAATATAAATATTTCCATTCCAAAAGGTAAAAATAGGGTGATAGAGAGACCAAACCAAGACGTAAATCCAGAAGGGGAACATTAGACACCATAGTCGTATGTCCAGTACCTGGGGTAATCTGTGGTGAGATGTGAACTCCAAAGAGCTTGGGTGGCCCTATCCTTATGGGATGCTAGTAGTTGTAACCCTCATGTCCTCTCTTTCGGGTCAGCTTTGTTTACTCCCATGTTCCTGGCTTTTCCAACATCCTGGGGTATCCACTGCAATGGATTCATCTTCATAGTTTCACAAACTGCCCTTTCAGAGGCATTCTGCCTTGCTTCCCAGGCCTTCTGAAATTTTGGTGGAAGCTCTCCAGACCTCAAAACTCTTGCATTCTGCATGTGCATAAAACCAGCAGCATGTGGATGATGACACAATTCTGCTGCCAGTTGCAGTAGTAGCTGAACCTTTTTGCATCTTGTTGGTTTCTTGCAGAGTCCTCTGACTGCTGGGATGGTTGAGCAAGGTAAACTGAATTCTGAGGAAACAGTTCCTATTTCCTAGGTTTCCACCACTCTGGAGCATGGTAGCCTGGGGCTCTCTTCTGAAAGCAAAGTCTTTCACATTTGCAGTTTTGAGGCTGCAAAAAGTTGAGTTCTGCAGATTTTGCAATGCCCTCAGGCCATATTTTCTATTGGCCTTTTCCAAAGTACTTGGCTTTTTAGTGTTGATTTTTTCAGCAACCAAGTTTTCTTCTGCATTATCTTTGTAGGCCCCAATTTTACCAGAGCTTCCTTTCTGACCAAACTCAAAACACTTTAAATCATTCTGCTGGGCTGTTTGCTCTTGATTCTTGAGGTAGAACTAGCTAAAAGCCCCCAACAGTAGCCATGCAACCACCTCAACATTAGACTGCTTTGAAATGTCTTCCACCACATTAATTAGTCAACTGCCCTTAATCTCAGTCTCTTACCATGTGTCTGGACAGGAGAAAAATATAGACAAATTTTCTGCCGAAGAAAAATACATATGATCTGGGGTCCAACTGCCAATGCTGTCCTTGTTCCCAACTGAAATTTCCTGAGCTTGGTCTTAACTAGCTGCATTTCTATCAACATTCTGGTTTTTGATCAGAATCTCCCATCAAGCTTGACTTGAAGCATTGCAGAGTTTGTTTTGCAGCTAACATCTGCAAATATTTCCAAACTCTTCCTGCAAGTCAGTTCCAAAGGCTCTGAACCACATGGTCGGGTAGTGTCACAGGAATGACTGTACTTCTCTGGTACCAAAATCTGTCTTCGTTACTTTCTCATTGCCAGGTCACAATATTTACACCCACAATTTAAAGGAGGAAAGGTTTATTTTGACTCACAGTTTGTAGAGATTTTAGTCCATAGTTGGGTGGCTCTAAGTCAGGGCAGAATGGTGGAGGAGTATAACTGTGGAGGCTTGCTTATGGTATGACAGTCAGGAAGCAAAGAGAGATCAAGAGAGGAGGGAAGGAGATAGACCTTTTGAGGCCATGCCACCAGTGACCCACCTCCTCCAACCAAGCTTCACCCCCAAATCACATATAAACTCATCAATGGGCCAATTCACACTGATGGATATCACACCTGTATCCAATCACCTCTCCAAAGCCCTTCCTATGTGTACATGAGGCTTTCGAGGGACATGTAGATATACACCATAACAAATCTGATACCCAGCCAGGCTATGTAGTTTTCCCAGGACCCACAGATAAAATGTAGAGGAATCACTATTCTTAGGACCACAATCGTTGTGACCATTTTAGATGCTTCTAGGTTAGCTTTCATATGAACATTTTACAACTACTTCAATTGGTGCTTAAAAATGGCTTGTTGTTATTATTTTAATTGGGGAAGAAATAGTCTTGGTTTCTGAAATAGTCTTGGTTTCTGCTTTGCTAAAAGTGAGATTCCATTAATTCAATTGATGGTGCTTTAAGGTGAAGTCATTAGGACACATGCAGTTGGCACTTTCTAATGGGTAGTTTCATGAAGTTTGATTTTTAAAATTTTCAAATTCAAAATAGAGACTTTAGTCATAGCATTATATTTAGATAAATATGGGAAGAAATGATCAGTTAAATTAGGTTTAAAAACAGCCACCTCCTATAACATAGGTCAGGAAATTCACATACTGAAAGAACAAAAACAAAGTATTTTCTTTTTTGCTGGAGTTATTTAAAATTAAATCTCATTAATGAGAGGGATAACCCCTAGGAAGAGTGCTTCTAGGCCTATAGGAGCCTGGGGCTGTGAGCTGAAAGCAGCCAGTTAGGCCAGACCTGAGGCCAAGTAGAGAATGCCCAGGAGTAGGAAGGATGGACGTGCTGGAGGTCATGTTACAGAGTCTAGGCATGGCTCAGTCTTTATTCAAGGGGTTCTCCCCTCTGCAGTGCTGGGCATGGAATTGAGGGTCTTATCCATGAGAGACAAGAGCTCTACCATTGAGTGACATCCCCACCCCCTTAGTCTTTATTCCAAATGAAAACATGGAAGCTGAGGATATTATAAAATCTAAGGCCTATAAATTTGTGGTGGATTCAGTTACATATGAAGTGCCAGATGCTGTACCTACATCTCCTTACTTACTCATTTAATTTAAACTTTTGAGCAATCACAGTTATGAAGGAGATAGTGTTGTCTCATTTGGACATGAGATGACCTGAGAGGGGCTGAGGGATTTGCAACTTTCAGATTTGGAATCTGGATTCATATTTATCTACTCTTCTCTGTTTTTTCATGTTGTCTCTTATAATGCTAAATTTATGTAAATATATGACTTTAGAAACTAAATATTCCCTATAAAATTTGAGTTTATTTTTATCACTTTAATAGCCCTGGGGTTTGAATCCCTAGCCTCCAGACTATGATCTAAATGTCATAGCCTAGTAAAAGGGACTTGACCTCCTTTGGGGTTGGCTGACTCCAGGGTGGAGCAGGAAATGTACAAGTTAAGACCAGGACACCTTGTCACTCAAGACATCCAGAGCACTTAGAATATCCTGGGGTTGTGTCCAAAAGTGTCAGGAACCAACCTGAAGAGGCTAGTGATGCAAGAATTTGTGAATCATTAGAGCTAATCACTGTAGTAGTCCTAAACAGTCAGACAATCAAATATTACTCGAGTCCTATCTATTCATTTTGTAAAATGAACTTCTTTTTTTCCTTTAGTTTAAAAAGCAAAACAGAAAAAAGGATAGAAATAATACAGAATTTTTTTAAAAAGTAAGAAATCAAAACTAGTTAATATATTGAATATTGTTATCTTAGAAGTAATTAGTTGTTCAGGTTACAAGATCTCGGCATAAAAAATGATCAAGCAATCAAACAATGACAGCACAAACTGTTCCTTTTGATGAACTAACAGATTAGTAGTATAGTTATCCATGTTGTAAAATATACATGCATAGTTATACGTGTATACCTACATACATACAATCTTTTCCTTTCTTCTTTTTCTCCTTTCCCCTATCCCAGTTGTTCTTTCCTTTTGAGCACTTTCTAATAAAATGAACTTTGATGCATCTCTCTTTATCTGCCTCCTCAAGTTAGCCCAAGAAATGCCAGATACAGGGACTGTACCTGTCTTAGTACCACTGGATTTTACATAGCTGCTCAATAGTTACTGGCTGAATAACAAATAAATGGACAGATTAAAAATATCTTGTGCTGAAATGGTTATACCAAAAAGAAAGGACTAATGGGTTCTTACTCTGCTTTAGGTTCAGGTGACCCTTAGATAATAA
The DNA here is from genome assembly GCA_004363535.1 of Dasyprocta punctata. Taxonomy (NCBI): domain Eukaryota; kingdom Metazoa; phylum Chordata; class Mammalia; order Rodentia; family Dasyproctidae; genus Dasyprocta; species Dasyprocta punctata. Next base: position 98,811 of record RJWM01003037.1, on the reverse strand, counting down.
GAGACAAATAGTTCTTTCTCTGCAGAAAAGCCTATAGCCCTATATTTACACACACCAAGTTTCTTATACAATTAAAGGAGACTCAGGAGAAACTGCAATCTATATTATGAATTCACAAGCTACATGTTCAGAAACTATGATTTTAGTTTATGGCAGGAACTTTCATAACAGATTAGGTTCACAATTATTTTTGTAAAAATACCTGCTGCTGAATTACATAGAGAATGATTGAAAAACATACCATAAGACATTATAGCTTACCTTTCATAGCCATAACTTCTATAACATTTTGGTGGATAGCTTAAACTTGGAGTCTACTTAGTTAACAATAACAAAAAACTAATTATCTGAGAATTTTATTTTTTGTAAAGCATTTTACTACAGCTAAACATAAGTTTAAAAACTGGAATGATTGTCTAGAAAGCTTAAACAAGTGCTGTTTCAGGGATTTTATTTTTAAGCTACAAAATGATCCCATCTTATGTACATTCTTAGCCAGGTTTTCATTGCACACTCAGGAAAAATTGTATAGTGTGATCCAAGAAGTAAATATATACTCACTCAGTCAAAACACACCCCATCGTCATTCTTTCTTCTATGTCTTGTACAGCTTTTTTGTTTCTTTGCCTTCTATGGCCTATTGCCTAATTTCGATACTGAAATTTTAGCTATGCATGACATCTGAATTTTTCCATGTGCAAAATTGAAAGTGTATCTTATGACTGGGTTTGTTTGTACATACAGAACTTTATCTACATACTATTTGCTGTTAACTATAATAGAAGTGACATCAGAGAGAGAGGGCACTTTTGTTCACATGTAGAGACTCAAAATAAGATTGTATAAGGCCGGATGGCCCTTTGGGTATCTATACAATATCCCAGCAGCTGGGAACCCTCGGGTTTACATTTCATTTACATCAAAGGCACAGCAGAAAACATAATGATGTTCTCTGGAGTAGATTGTTGTCTTTTGATAAGTGAAAGTACAATGTGTCCTGAACCTCCTGGGTTCATGTCCTTGGCCAGTACAAAGACAACTTACTGAGGAATTCAGTGTGTTTTTATGCAAGAAAAATGTGGCTTAGTTAGGATTTCAATGTGGATTTATATAAGAAAAATTATATTGAGACATTATGGAAAACAATTCAAAATTGTATTAGGACATTGTAATTTTTGTCCCCATTAAAGACAGTGAATGTTTTGTAGGGGTGCTTACTCTGGGAAATGGAAATGCTCTTTCCATAGCTTAGGTGTCATGTGTATCATTGGACCTTGACCTATTAATTGTTCAGTTCATTTTTGCTTGTTTCTCTGTTATGGTGTCAATGGAAAAATATTCCCACTCAAGACTCTCAATGAGCTGAAGGATAAAACCTTGAAGTAAGATCTATCAGGACAAGTTTTTTTTTTCACCCCTTAGAGTAGAGACTATTAAATTAGCAAAGCACACAACCAATTTCTAAGGTTGATTTTGTTATTAGGGATCAAGATACATGTCTATATCAAGTATCTAAGCAATGACTCATTTGTTTAGATGACTGTTTTCATGTTCTCTTGCCTAACAATGGGTCAGATTCTGGAATGGATTTGAGCTGGAAGATGGATCTTTGATTTAGCTGAGGATCTCCACAAATTGGTGGTGACCCCTTGGCTGACGTTGGCCGTTGACATGCAGATCTTATTGCCACATCAAACATTCAGCGACCCCACTGGCTTTCATCATTTGAATAGTGTTCTTTGACAGCCAGCAAGGCTGTTTTCAGCCAGAAAGCAATCAGTAGTTTTTCTAACAACAACAAAGGCAAAAAGAGAACATCCCATTGTTTCATTAACTGCTATAAATCAGGAACATTTGGTGTCATAAGCAGGATATACAAAAACATATAATAATGCTCAGCCTGGCTTCTTACAGGAGGGTGTTTCATCACTGCAATGTGGAAGATGGCCCTGGGCAAGCCTGTGACCTCACACTTACTTCCATTTCTTGGGAACAGAATGTTTCATTTGTAAATGTGAAAATGATGATGAAGTTATTTAAAGTCTCAAAGGGAATCTGGAGTTTTGAGAAATGGAAAGGAAATGAGTAGGGACAGCAGGTAAAAACTAAAGAGTTTTTGTTGACTTATTGCTGAATAACCATGTGTGGGAGATGACTGCAGTATTGCTCCTTACCACGTGCAACCCAGACTTAATAAAAGAAACATTAAGAGGCTGAGACTGGATGCATGCAGGTGCCTTCAACTCATTATAGCTCCTCTTTCTTTCTACATTCATGAAGCCTGTATTCACATCTCTTTGTGGTATAACTGAGGCTCTCAAATGTGTACTTTCTTTTTATTTATTTTCTTAAGCAATAGGAATAAATGTGTAAGTTATGTACTTTTGGACCACTTTATAGATTTTCAGTGAAATCAGGTGAGGTTCATTGTCAAAATGCTGAGTAATATTCCGTGTTAGGCTTCTAAACTGTTTCCCAACTTCTTGCTGTGGTCTTTGGGCACCTCTCCGAGTGGCCTGAGGTCTTTCTTGGCAGGTGAGGAGGGTTTTCATCTTCTGTGTGTATCAGATTTGACCAGGACCAGAAGTTTATTTTCTTTCCTTTCTCCTTACCTCCCACTCCTTCATTGCAGGCTCTTAAAGACAAACTTTGAATGTGATTAATGGTGGCAGAGATTAGGCACATAAAGTTCAAGCACTGAGTTGTTTATTTGTTTAAGAGAGTTGTTTTCAGCTGTGTCTTCGTGCAGTCACATGATCACTTGAAGAACCTTAGGTCTGGATGTTGGCTGGAAGAATAAGTCTGAAAGAGGTATGAGGGAGAAACTTACTTTTCCAAGTATAGTCAGCCCTTCATTCATATCATTCGTTCTGTACACAAGGATTCAACCAACTACAGGGAAAAAATATCTTTTAAAAAGTGTATTTATACTGAACATATACTGAATTTTGTTCCTAAATCATAAAATATGCTGACTATTTGCATAGCATTCATATTATATTGGGTGCTATAATAATCTAGAGTTTAGAGTATGTGGGCAAATAGATGTAACTTCTATGCAAATACTATTCCACTTTGCATAAAGAGCTTGAGCATTTGCAGCTCTTGGTATCCTTGGGGTATTCTGGAACCCCATGGATACTGAGAGATGACTGCTACAATGTGAATGTTGACTGTCACCTGAAAGCCTATGCATTAAAGCCTTGGCCTCCAGGGTGGTGCTGTTGGGAAATAGTGAATTCTTTAAGAGGTGGGACATAGCTGAAGCTCTCTAGGTAATGGGGGCATTCCCTTGAAGAGGTTTGAGGAACCCCAGCCCCTTCTCCTTTCTCTTTTGCTTCTTGGCCATGGCATGTACAGTTTTGCTATGCCCCATATTCCTGTCATGATGTGTTGCCTCTCCATAGGGCCAAATATACTAACCCAATTATTGACTGCAACCTGCAAAACCATGAGCCAAAATGAATCTTTACTCTTTCTAATTCAATTATTTCAAATATTTTGTTATAGTTACAGAAAGCTGACTAACACAGACTGTAATTTCCTCCTTCATTTAGGGTGATTCTTTCATCCTCCAGTGAGTAGGAGGTGCATCTCCTGTGCAGTTCATAAAATTTTTAGTACAACTCCCAGAGGCTGGAATCTGACTGCTGGTTTGAAACTCATCATTCAAGCAGCAGGGGTTGGGGGTGTTAATAAAGCTCCAAGTTCAGTGGAAATGCTTTCAGTATATGTTTACCATATTGCAAGAAGCACTCAGAAAGGGAGAGCCAGAAGCACTCTAGGTTTACATTCAAGTTTTGTCTTGACACTTCATCCCCAAGATTAGAACTGTGGAAGTTCCTCTTCATACCTAGGTAGATTTGGTATAATTCTTAGAGATTTCAGGTTAGTACATCACAGAATTTTAAAATTTAGAGCAACACTCTTTGTGTAAAAGTGACCCAGCAGATGCCAACTGCTTTCTGAAATGGTTCATCTGCCACACTCCCAAGGCACAGGCTAAGGTTGGGGAAGGTGGCACTACAGATGAGCATTTGCAGATGCATTGGGATTGTATTTGTGGTGCAAGGAAGAGAAAACACACTTAATATTTTTAGTACCAAAAAACAGAGAGTTTCATAGGTATGTGCTATAATTTGAATCTGAAAGCATCTCTCAAGGGGCCCTTGTATTAAAATCTTGGTCACCAACTGTAACATTATTGGAATATGGTGGAAACTTTGAGAGGTGGGGCCTACTGGGGGGAAATCAAGTCCTTAAATGGCACAATGTGACTGTGACCCCTCTCTTCTCTCTTTTACTTCCAAACCACCAAGAAGTGAGCAGCTTTCTTTTCCACATACTCTCACTATAATATGTGGCCTTGCCACAGGCCCAAAAGTAACAAGTCAACTGACCATGGATTGAAATCTAAAACTGTGGGCCAAAATATGCTTCTTACTATTTTAAATTCATTACCTCAGGTATTCTGCCACAGTGACAGTAAGCTGACTATAACAAGTATTCAGAAATTTGTCAGCTCTGCTGGTATCAGATTATTACCTCAATTGTTTGTTTATGTCACATTGGATTTGATCTCATCAAATTTGAAATGGACTGGACTTTGTTTAATGTTTTCGTGGGTTTGTGGCCCTTGTTTGCCTTGCTCAGTTACTGTGTTGCGTGACTTTGTAGATTGAAGCTGGTCTTGCAGAAGCTTGAGCTCCAGCCCTGGAAGCAGCCATATCTGTATAATTCAGAAGTTCTTTCAGCTGGATGTCAGGTTCCCCATTACAGGCCTCTACACATCATTACTTCTTCCTTACTCTATCAAGAGAAAAATGGTAACATTTTGTGGGAGAGAGAAAGAAGTTATAGATTAAAGATTTTTCGTTCATATTTTGCATGATGCTCATATTAGTTTTAGATTCTGCCACTGCAATATGATCCTTTTTGTATTTCTTCATTGACAAAGTGTTACAACTGGAACAAAGGGATTTTTCATTATACCATCTTTCTCTCAAGAAGGACAATGAAGTCTTTCAATTATTTATTTTGGTAGACAGCTTTAAATATTGAATTCCATCCCCCATGTCTGCCACAGTAAATGCTGACAAGCTACCGGAAAAAAAATGTTTCAATGTTAAATTTCTGAGGTTGTTTTCCCCCTACATTAAAACATCTAGGATTGTTATTTTTCATGGGTTGATTGCCAAATAGTTCTTTAAAATTATAGCATTTGCTTCCTGTTTTGAAGGGTTATCTGAAATCAGCTCTTCAAATATAGACTCCTTGCAAAACAGTGCTTAAATTAGCCTTTGCGGGGACTGCAGGGATCACTCTGTCCCAGGGCAGGTGTAGTGACTGGAATGTGCAAACACAGTTACTAAACCAATGGCATAGCCTTTGCTTTTACACACACCCACTAATGGTGCTCCAGACAAATAGGAGTGTCCCTGGAACCCAGCATCCCTGCTTAAGTTGGTGTTACTCTGATTCTGAAATCCAGAAGTCAGTCTCCAGCAGGTGAGGTCTCCAGTGGTTCCAAAAAGATAGGTGATTGGCTGAGTTCCTTGACAACTCTATCTTGTTCAAGTACTAATAAAAAGAAGAAATCAATGTTCATTCCATGCATTTCTCTTGTCTCTTCACATGATCTATCCTTATGACCAGACATCTTTGTAAGTATTGTCCACATGTTACATTTTCATTAGAAGCCCCTAAATACTAGTACTATATTAGCACTTTTCCTTTGCAGTGGCAAAGACACATTTTGTTTTCATTAGGTGCCATCATATACCAATTTCTGTAATTGCTCCAAAAATAATAGCTGGTTTAGTCTAATGTCGGAGATTTAGGAGAAAAAAGAGCTATGATACAGAGTGGATACTTGAACCTGTGGTTCTGTGAGCAATGTGACATTGTTGTATAGTAACTTCTCCTAAAAGCCTAATACTGAAATGCCAGCTCTGTGACCTTCCTTTATTCAACACTAAAACACTAATGTGATATTAATATTAATGTCTGATCACCCCTTAAGGCGATTTTCTCTTGTGTAATCACAAAGCTTGGGCCACCTTGCTCGGTCAGCAGCCTTAGCCTGCAGACATCCCTGGTGAGAGACCAGCTGTATTTACAATCCGTGAGCAGATGGAAATTCATGTGTGGTGAGCAGCTTCTTGCTGACCAGTCCCCAGAGCCCTTCTACTTTACTTCAAGGACAAAGTGTCTCCAGACTGTGCATGTGGCAGTTAGTTCCTTTGCCCACAGTGCCAAATATTTTACTCCCCCTGACTAATGTCAGGTGCAAAGTTCTGGCTCATGTCATCTGTGTTTCATACAGAGGACATTTTAATGAGCTGTTTCACTGCACATCATCTGCATGGATGTCTTACTCTAGAGAAATGCCTATTGAGTAAGGCAATGAATCTGTATTTTCATACTTTCTGCATGGCTATGAGTTGTCACGTGAATGAGCCATCAATAATGCAATTTCTCATCTGACTTTTAGAGGTGGTGTTTGGTGGGTGAATGTTAGTGTGGCCATGCTGCATGGCACTGTGTGAATGTATCTTTTGCTGCAAGTCATGACTGTGCATTGCTATGTCCCTAGAGTCACCCTTAACCAATCATCATCCACATCCCTAGGGTACTAATGGGCCTGAGTTTGGGCACAGCCTACATGACAGACAGATGCCACCGCAGCACTGTTCTGTATTCTGAGCAACACAGGTCAACATCAGGTGACTTGAGTCATAATGAAGATGCCTTTCCTTTTGCTCATTTCTTCCTCACCTGCAGGCCATGGCTGTGTCTCATAGCTCAGCAGCTAAGCATGCCTTTGTGTCCAGACATACAATTGCTGGGAGATTTGCATAGAAAGGTTAGGAAATCCTTGTCATTCTTCATCACTATTAAGCAATCAATTTCCCTGGAATCCTACTTATGTTGGACCAGATAAGCTGTCAGCACTCTGAGTGGCCTTTCACTGATGTGCAGTGCCTGGTCCCTGTTTACTTAAAGCCTGCCTAACGGTCAGAACCTGTCAGACCCTGTGGGTTCATGGGTTGTCTCCAGCCTGCCAGCCAGTCTTTCCTCAGATACATAGTTGAAAGAAAGAATTGGAAGCAAATATGAAAAGATGTGCAGATTGATTAGCTCTAGCACAGAAAAGTGCAAAAGGAAGTCTATGTATTGTTGAGTACTGCACAATGGGACAGGCTTCATTGCTTGGCCTGGGGCTAGCTTTCTTTTGACAGATAGATATGGAGAGCAATTAGAGTTTGAAAGTATAAGCAAGCCAATCTGTTTTGTTTATACAGAGAGTTTCCCCAGAAGTGAGGCAGAAGCAGAGACATAAGTAATGAGCACATGTGTTTGGAAAGAGTATAAGGTACTTATAAATATTATAGTGGCGTCGCTATAGTTAAAGCTCTGGCAGCATTTCCATTATAAACTCTCATTGTCAAGGGTTTAAAACTCAACTGTAAAAATTCCAGGCTGCAACTTGGCATCCTAGGATGTGTCTGGGAACAAAGCTTTCGTCCTTGCCCTCATGTAGGTCTCTCCTGGGGTTCCCATGCAGCCGTGCTCCAGTCCTGTTTGCAGCTACTGGGGTGGAGGGGGAACCCTTGGTCAGAAAGTTCTTTGGGTATTAGAAAATGAAGCTCAGGGAGAAGTGTTGGTTGATTTCATTTATCTCTTTTCTTTGATCTGCATAAGATATTCCCCCAGTGGTAAGTGGCTCCTGTAATCATAGCCACCAGTGGCCAGATATCCTAGACATCCAGTCAGGTTAGGAAATTGCAGTGAAAATCACACTACTAGTAACTGAGAGACAAGTCTTTACATAGCCAGCTTCTTTAGAGTTTATTGATCATTTTTAAAGGAAAACTTATCAAGATTGCTGTCTCTGGAGATATTCCTCAGACAAATCACTGTGTTTTGTCTTTGATCTGTAATCTGAACAATGGAAAGAAAATTGATCAGCAAATTTGGAACCAGGTCACATAAAGACAATGAACATAGAAAGAGAGAGTTCCTGAAGTCATCTGTTAGCAGCCTTGTGCTTTGGAAACAACTTTTGAGAGAAAAGCATTCTCCTCTTGTTACCTGATAGGGATATGTGGGGATTTAAAATCAACAAGTACTCTGTCTTAGAGGAGCATCAGCTTAAACGGAAGATAAATCTGAATGATGAGCATACTCATTTGTCTCAGTGACCTGCCAGGCTGCATGAAAGGTGCTGCTCACCTCGTCCTGGATCAAGATCACTCATGCACTGTTGAGATTATGCAGAGTCTGGTGAATCTTGCTGGAGACTGGAGGTGAGCTTCCACTGCAAAAGCCTTGCATCTCATCCCAGCTGCTGCTGCTCTTTTATCATTAAAGTTTTCCATTTATGTTACTTTCCTGCAGCAGCCACAAATGAATGTCTTTTCCTTCTTATCAGACTGACATGTGCTGTGTCCCCAGAGATATTCCGAATTGTTAAGGAAGAAAAGAGTCTTAAGACAATGCATCAGGAAGCTTAAGAAAGCCTAAAGATGGGCCAAGAAATCTGTAAAGGTGGAATATTTGAATTACAAAAAAAATAGACCAGAGACAAATTTAAGGTCACGACAAACCCAGACTGATGATTTTCTGGGGAGCTGAGAATCCTTTTATGTATTTATCTTTATCATAACTAATCAAGTGCTTATCTGAAACTTAAAGAGAAAAAAATCACTCTATTCTCAGTCATGGAATCATTTTATCTGAGGCTGAGGTTACTGTCAGAATTGCCGTATCACATGCACATGAGTAGAATGAATCTGTTAAAGGGGAGATTATTAGCCATCACCATTCCCATTTATTCCATTTTGTAAAATCCTGGTCTTAAGTGACATACAATAAACTAACTTATATCCCTAAGAAAGAAAGATAGTCACTGTTAAAATGGACACTTCCACCTTAACTAAGCCCTTAGTATAAAAATGTAAGAAACTAGACTTGATGGCACATGCATGCAATCCCAGCACTCTGGGAGGCTGAGGCAGGAGGATTCAAAGTTCAACCCATCTTGGACAACTTAGCCACTTAGCAAGACTTTTGTCTCAAAATAAAAAAATTTTAAAAAAGGCCAAAAGGCTGGGGATGTAGCTAAAACACACACATACACACACACAAAGTGAAACTGTGTAAATGTCCCAACAGAGCATGGATATCCAGGTTTTCTTGTTTCTTTGCTGAGATCATCAGAGGAATGGATTAAAACTTGGAGATTCAATTTAGTAACAAATAAGCTTTCTTTCAGTGGCATGGTGGAGTAGGGAGGAGGGCATATAAACTGGGTTAAATTCAAAGTCAATCAGGAGTCTCTGTTTCCTTATGAGACAGGGAATGATAGCCAAATAATTTAAGTTATTTTAAAAGAAAACTGAATGTGATGAAACCCACTTCAATACAGTCACAATGCTTGGGGCTACAAGTCATTGCTCAACTGTGTGTTTTAGTTCTGTTTTGGAGGTAAGTGGACAATCTGTGGTGGTCTTAGATGGCTGGTCAGTTTGTCTCCTCCACTCTTTTACTCTATGCTGACCCTTCTCTTTTTCCTTGTCATCATCATTAAAAAGTTTTGGACAGGTGTGGGGAGAGTTTCCTGCAGCCTCAGCACTCTAGAAGGGATTACATGGTATAGGGTGCAGTTAAACAGTTAAGAGAGGAGAAATGCGAGCTCTGGCAATTTAGCAAAACTCCGCCTCAAAATTAAAAAGAAATAAAATAAAGAAAGGCTGGGAATGTAGCTCAACTCAATACCCAGTAGCACAAAAAAGGAAGTTTAGAAAATATTTTAATGGGTACATAGTAATGGTACATAGTTAAGAGGCAAGTGTGATATTTCAATATATACATTCAGTATATCACCATCAGATTAAACATATTTGTCATCTCAGCTGTTTATTATATCTTTGTGTTGAAACATTCAAAAATCCCTCTACTAGTAATTTTGAAATACTCAGTTAATGTTGTCAACTATAATTGTCCTATTGTGCTCCAGAACAGTTTGAGTTTTTCTTCCTGCCTTATCTGTGCACCCATTGTCCATCCTCTGTCCATTCCTCCCTCCCCAACTCCCTTCTTGGATGTGGTAAGCGCTATTCTATGGTGTACTTCTGAGTTTACTTTTTTAAACTTTAGTATATGGTGAGAACAGGCAGTATTTATCCACCTGCCTGACTTTTGCCTGTTTCACTCAGTCTAGGGTTCTCTAGGTTCGTGCATGTTACAAGGACTCACAGGCAGCAGGATTTAAACAATCCCTAACAAGCAAAAACAGCAGAAGGAGCAAAAAGATATCACCTGGCCAGGAGCTTTCAGCACATTGGTCTTCATGACTTCCACATGTTTTTCTTCCACACTGCTATGGCCTGGATTTTAAGGATATCTGACTGTGTGCAAACCCTGGACCAGTGGCCCTGTTTTGGAGCACACGCAGAAAGTGTCCTTTCTGTATTTTTTTTTTGCAATTAATAATTTCATGAGAAATTTTTTCCCATTCTTAGTGAGTTTCTCTTCAAGATGAACATCTGAAATCTCTTATTTCAAGCATATGTTTTGTAAATTTATATTAGTTCCTTGCATACAATAGCCTCCTTCCATGTTAAAGGTATTGCATATTAAAGGTATTATTCAACCAGAGTGGTCACAGAACATATATGTTTTCTTTTGTGAGCCAAAAGATTAATATAACCTTCAAATAATTCCCAAGTCAATTATTGTTTCTTTTACTGAAGCTGCTGATCAAAATGACTTAACTTTAGTCACTATTTGTTTCTTTCTCCAAGCCCTAATCCTAAAGTGCCCTAGCACCTCAGGCTATCAATAGTGTGGAAAATCCACTTAAGACTGTTTTTTTATGGCTTTGATTTTATTTTTCATGTGAACAGTCCAGGTGGGGGTAGGTGAGGTAGTTTCGTGGGTAAAATTTCAGTGGTTATGCACACGTAGATGGCACTGAGTAATAATTTCACCACTGGAAGGCAGAGACCTCAGGTTTTCATACAGGACTGACAAAACTTGGACTGAAAATCTCAGTCCACCTTCCCCATAAATGAGCAGGGAAGGCAGAGCACCAGTGTCTCAGGATGTAGTCCTTCAATGAGCAAATAACTAGTTCCTCTCCACGGTACAGTTGTGTTTTGCTGTAACACATTGATTCTCAGTTATGTAACCCTGAATTCTTGTAGGGGTAACCTGTACTTGCCTTTCATCATGCAGTCCTCACAACATGTGATCGCGAGTCCCTTCATACTTCGTACTTACTCAGACTCACACCACGGAAGGGTGAGGAGGGCATAAAGAGCGGGGTCATGCTGGCAGCCTGGCTCAGGTGTTGATGCCTTGAGGAGTCGGTAGATTCCTGTCCCTTCTCTGATATGATCCTGAGAGGGGCAGCAGAGGGTCCGGGGTGTGTGTATCGATGTGGCCCAACAGTCTTGAGAAGAGGACCAGTAGGAGCCATGAGTTTCTTTTTTTCCTTTCCTTGTACCTAAGCAAGAGAGAGTCTTTGTGGGTTGAGCCGCATTGCTAGGAAAACCAGGCCACACTCCGCTGTATAAAATTATATTTAAAAACTTAACAATTTTCATATATAAAATTTAAATTACTTCTCTGAGTCAGTTAAGAACTGAATATTAAAATGTCCTCTTACACTATGACTATGGTACAGGTTGAGTATCCCTTAGCCAAACTACCTGCAACAGAGGTGTTTCGAATTTTGAAATGTTTTGGATTTGAGAATCTTTGCACGTGTATAATGAGATATCTTGGGATTGGAACTCAATTCTAAAGTCAAAATTCATTTTTGTTTCATATACACCTTCCGCATATAGCCACAAGGTAATTTTATACAATATTGGTAGTGCGTTTCTGTTTCGACTGTGACATGTCACATGAGGGCAGGTATAGAATTTTCCACTTGGGGCATTAGGTTGGTGCTCAGAAAGTTTCAGAATATGGAGTATTTTGGATTTCAGATTAATGTTCAACTTCCTGTTTAATGTTAATGGTATAATATTAATAATAAATAATAATGGCTATCTTTTTTAGAACTGTTTTTGGAGGAGGAAGAGGAGGACGAGGAGGAACAGAATAAGAAGAAGGAGGAGGAGGAAACTTTATATTTATTCCCTAAGTTTAGATGAGAAAAATGAGCCTTTTTTCTAGGTAGGGGCTGTGTTGTATTAATTTTTTGCTCAGAATGGTGCTTAGCATATACTAGGTGCTCAATAAGGCTTGTTGAATAAGAAATACAATTTATTTATTTATTTTCTTTATTTAAGAGAAAAAAGAGACAGAAAACAAAAAGCAAAAGACAAACAAACAACAACAACGAACCCAATACAATAACTAAACTGGTTTACAAAACAAGATGATAGGAATTTGACAATGGTTGTAATATTGCATATCGTTACCTTCAAAACAGTTGCTTAGATTAACAGATATAGGCATGTAAAATTGATCTAATCATATGAGTATTAACTGTTCTTTTCTGATAACTAACACATTTAGCAGTATAGTCATTTTAGCTATCTTATGTATTTATATATGCAAACTGATGCCTTTTTCCTTTTCCTGTCCTTCTTTCCTCCTTGCCCCTATCCCAATTACTTTTCCTCTTTGAGCAGTTTCTTACCCTTATGCAGTATTTATTGTAGATTTTAGATTGTTTATAGTTTTTCATTTTCTTACACTAGGGAGACAATACGGTATTTACACATGTGAGCTTGATTTATTTCACTTGTGAGTACGGTTTCAGGTTGTGTCCATTTACTTATAAAAGTCTTGATGCAGTCTTTCTTGATAGCTGAGCATTACTCCATTGTATAAAAATACCACATCTTTTATCCATTCCTTGATTGATGGGCACTTGGGTTGTTTCCAAGATTTGGCTATTACAAATTGGGTTGCTATAAACATGGGTGCACATATATCACTATGGTATGATGTTTTCAGTTCTTCTAGGAAAATGTCCAGAAGCAGGATAGTGGGGTCAAATGGATTCCCTAATCCTAGCTTCTTGAGGAATCTCTACACTGATTTCCACAGTGCTTGCACCAGTCTACACTCCCACCAAGAGTGGAGAAGAGTTCCTTTTTCCCCACAGCCCCTCCAGCATTTGTCGTTGGTTGATTTCTTGATCTTGGCCATTCTTTCTAGGGTGAGATGGGATCTCAGTGTTGTTTTAATTTGCATTTCCTGAATGACCACTGATATTGAACATTTTTTCATATATTTATTTGTCATTTGTATTTCTTTCTCTGAGAAGTGTGTATTCATCTCAGATGCTCATTTTTGGATTGGGTCCTTGGATTTTGGAGGCCTTTTTTTTTTTAATTCTTTGTTCTAGATAAACCTTTGTGTGAGTAACAGTTGGCTAAGATATTTTCCCAGTTCGTGGGTTTTCTTTTCACTCTGTTGGAGATTTCCTTTGACATTCAAAAACTTTTTAATAAGATGAGATCCCAGTTGTTGATTCAGGAAAGTATTTCCCATGCAGTTTGATTTTTGTTCTTGAACTCTCTGCCTGCTCCTATGTTGTCAAGATTTTTACCTACTTTGTCTTCCAGCAGATTTAGTGCCTGTGTTTTAATATTTAGATCTTTGATCCATTTTGACTTTAGTGTATGGTGATAGACATAGATCTAGTTTTAGGTTTTGGCATATGGAAAGCTTGTTTTTTTCAGCACCACTTATTAAAGAAGCTATCTTTCTTCAAGTGTACATGTTTGGCCCGTTTATCAAAGGTGGGATGGCTGAGTGTGTTTGTAGTTGTGGCTGTATCTTCTAATCTATTCCATTCATCTTCAGGTCTTGTTTTTATTCCAGGACCATTCTGATTTTATCACAGTTCCTTTATAATATAATTTCAAGTCGGGGATTGTGATGCCTCATGCCTTACCTTTGTTGCCCAGAATTGCCTTTGCTATTCTAGATCTCTTCTTCAGATGAATTTTAGGGTTAATTTCTCTAGCTCTGTGAGGTATGCAAATGGTATTTTGATTAGAACTCCATTAAATCTGTATAACAATTTTGGGAGAATGGCCATTTTCACAGTGTTTGTTCTTCCTATCCATGAACAGGAAATATCTTTCCATTTTCTGAAATCCTCTTTGATTTCCTTTTTCAGAGTAATGTAATAAGAAATGCAATTTAAAATCACTATTCAACCATGACATAGTATAAAAATTCAAATTCTCTTTCCTTTGATATCTGCCTCGTTATAATAGTATCATTAAAAATATTTCACCAAATGAAACATCTCTATCATTAACACTCTCTAGAATAATGTTTCAGTATTAATCTTAAAATTTTCCAGTTATGTATAAAAACTTGAGAACATTATATGAGAACCTCAGAAGATCATTTGAATATTGGAATTAGACATGAATTGAACTAATTGTAGTTGTTTTGACCAGAAGAGGAAAATACTGTTTGTTTTGAAATAAATGGGTGACATAGTACTTTTAATTTCACAGGAAACAGACAAAAAGAAATAGAAATGACTGAAAATTAAAACAAAGGCTGGGAGTATAGCTCAGTGGTAGAACTCTTGCCAGCAAGCACAGAGCCCTGAGTTCAACTCCTAGGGAAAAAAAAAAGGAGAAAAGATAGAAAGGAATGCAGGAAGGGAGGAAGGATGAATGAATGAACAAATGAAAGAAAGGAAAGAAGAAAGAACAGATTATTTAAAAATTCCAAGGAGTCTTCAAACTTGGACATTAAAACAAAAATGTGTCATAATTTGTCTTTTTAAAGTGACCTTGTTGAAGTACATTCTAGTACTGGAACTTCAATGTTTATGATTAATTTTTTTTTCCAAAACAACAAATGCATTTTTTCTTTTATTAAAGTCACAAAATAGATTACAATTATTTGGTTGTTTGAAGATATAACATTTTCATGTTATTAAAAATGAAATTACACATGTTTCTGCAAAAATCATAAAGCTTGAAAGATGGCAAAATACCTGTTGGCCAAGTGGGGAAGCCAATCTGAGTGGCTCACTTCCTGGTGTTGTTTTCTACAAAAATAGAGTATGACACTTCCCACAATGCCATGCCATTGCTGCTCTGTTAGGGCTGGAAACATCTACTGTCTGGGACAGGAACAGACATGATGCTCTGTTGGTTTTTCCTTTTTTGAATGGCCAGTGGCCAGAAGGTGGCCTTTGGCAACTAACAATGAAATAGGAAATGACTTGTGATAAATATTCCTCTTTGACACCCCAATCTGGCGGCATTGGCAGGTTTAAAATGGAGATACTCAAGTTACTAATATGTGTGATCTAAAATGTGTTTATTTTGGTGGAGGATTGCCATGAAAACAAATTCTTGTCTCCCCCACATTTTAAGGACAAAATGAAATTGCCAACAAACCTTGAACTTTGAAAATTATCCACAGTTTCAACATCTCATACTATTTTATTTAAAAGGACTGTCTTTGATACTGAATTGAAATTTCTGAAAACTAAGGTAATAAAACAGCTCAATATTGGAGAAAGCTTGCATAGACAAGTGCAATTCAATGTGTGATGGATATGGAAAGTTTAGCAAAAGATAAAGCAAGTGTCTTGTGTTGACATGAAGTTATCATTATGTGGGTGCAATCTTAGAGGGTGTGGCATAGAAATCTGTGAGAGACTTAGCATTAGTATTTTATGGAAGGAATAAAAATTTACAATAATATTATCATTAAGCTTTGGTTTATTCTAAACTTTCTTCCATTATGGTTTTTATCATTATCAAGTTATTAATATGCTTAAAGTATTCAAACTATGAAAACTTCCTTGAAATGTTTATAGTGTGGACTTACATTCAGTACCATCACTTGTTTTGCATGTGGTTATTCATCTGACATATTGCATGTTAAAGTAATACTAACTGAATAGAACATTTCTATATAATACATTTTTTCTGAGTTAATATCCTCTTGGCTTTCTTAAATACATAAGAAGAATTAACTTCTTGCAGGCCGTATACACAGACTTGTTTTCTACTCACAGATGTGAATATCTGCCTCCTGTTCTGAAGTTTTGCAAAATAAAAATTATTCACCACCATCATCTGCATAATGAGAAAAGTAAAATTTTGAGTATTAATATAGTACATAAATAAACCATGTCTTGACCATTTTAAGAGCAGCATGGTATGTTTCCCAACTCTGAACCTTCTACCTACCTGTCTTATAGATCTGTAAAGACCAAAAGTGAAGAAATAAAAAGCAAGTAAATTTGATTACATTCTGGTCAGTAGACTGCCTATTCTTTTAGGTGTTTCTCTAAAATTCTGGCTGAATTAATCTTGTCATTTAACCTGCATAGCTAAAAGATAGTAGAAAAATCTATTCACCAAAATTGTTAAACATGGCCCAAGTGTGGGATTCATAGGCCCCCCGCCCCTGCTTTTTTTTTTTTTTTTTTTTTGTAACAGGGATCAAACTCAGGACTTTGCATTTGCCAGGCAGACACTTGTGCCACTGAGCTATATCCTGGCTCATATGCCTATTATGCTTCAAGGATTTTAGAAAATCTTGCATGGGTCCTAAATTCCTACATAGGAGAGTAACTCATTAAGCTCCTCCTTTTTTCAGATTCTACTTCAGTCTAGAAGGAGCTGCACCAGTCTGGAGTTTATTCCTAGTTGCTTTCTAGAGTCCAGTAGTCTCAGCTCCCTGGTATTTATGACTAAGACATGGTTGTCACCTGCTTCCATTTTTGTCTTTTTCTACATGAATGTTTAGAAAGTATGATCAACTTAGGCTTGACATTTTATGGTTTGAATATTATATAAATCCACTAGAGGATCTGAAGATGGAAATAATTTATGATTATCATGAGAAAATGTTCTAGATATGCATCATTCCATTGCAGCTAGAATTCATCTGCTGTGAGAACTTGGAAGTGTATCATGAAGCAGGATGCTAAGTGGATGATGAAGAAATGGGTCAAAGCAAAAGGAAAATAGTCTTAAAGTCTGAATGAAAATAAATCTTACAAAATTACATTTGATTTGTATATTTTATATCTTATAATTTATTAGTCAATATAAGTTCAGATATTCCTAATGCTAAGAAAAATTAACATTCTGTTTTTTTAAAAACAGATTTTCTGCTTTCTTCACATATGACCTTTTTTTTTTTTTGGTACCAGGGATTGAACTCATGACCTTGCGCTTGCCAGGGAGCTGCTTTGCCACTGAAGCTATATCCCTGGCTCTCACATATGACTTTTCATGACATACAGAATCTGAGTATCAAGTTACATAGCCTTTTATTTTTAAATAAGCATGTAGAGAGAATAAAATAATGTCCCTTATCTAGGGGCCATGGTCCTGAAGTTGAATGTCAGGAGCCTGGTACACAGAAGTTGTGGTACCAGAAGTTGGGTACTGGGAGACCCAGGCACAATCATTGCCATTGTTAACTCCCCAATTAGAAGCCTTACTGGCAAAAATAAACAGGAATCTTGGACCTTGCAGAAATTTGATGTGCATGTGTGTACACACCTCACAGAATCTGAAAACTGTCCTTGGTCAGTAGCAAATCTCTAGAGCTGAGTTCCTATGCATGGCCTTCATGGTTGCAAAAATCACTTGTTCTTCCAGATAACAGGATACAAATGCATAGAAGAAACCCCCTTCAATATACTGAGTTGTGCAACCTCCTCAGGTTATTTGGGACCCATTTACATATGTTTATTTTGATTACTTAGCTTTCCATGATAACTTCATTACATTTCTTAAGATATCTAAAAATATATTTTTCCTTTATGCCCTTGGCGTTCATAGTTTTGATTTGGTAACCTTTTTATTTTAGCTAGAAGATGGATATTTCAATAATTTGAAATGAGTTAATATAAGCCCAGATCACAATCAGATCCAAAATTTGAAGTGCTCATAAAAATTTGAAACTCTGCAATAACCCTAAATCCCCATATGTAGAGGAAAACAATTCACATTTTTGTGGCACTGGCAGTGAATTTGCAGGCATGTCTGCCTGGATTGTCTGTTAAGCCTCTTACTATATTAATATAGCTGTGGAAGAAAAAGGCTATGCTGGTTTAAAATGTCACACTCAAAACATTGTGAGTATAAGGAACATAACCCCAGGGCCAAAAATCACCAATGAAAAGAACTTATACTGGTTGTGCAAACACTGCTTTTGAGGCAAGGAGTTGATCTCTTTTTGGTGCAAAGGGAAAAACTTGTTCCAAGAAGGACGGGAAGTGAGGTCTCTTACAGAAGTAAAGTCAAAATGAAAAAAAGAAGGTAGGCTATGGGTGATGCGTTTTTGCATGTTATGTTGGGAATAGGTGATTGGTGTCCCCTTTAGACTTTTGTGTTGCTGTGTGAAGATCAGGTTTTCTCTGCCTAGGTCACCTTTTTGTCTGTTCATCACATCTGCCCCAGGAGGAGTTTCCTGTGGGCCTTTCCTGATCCTTCAATTTTGAGTCAGTGTTCCCTTTTATGAGCTAAAGCACTTGTGCTTTCCTGAGAGCACAACGGCAGCTGCAACGATGTAGCTAACTGTGAGTGTTGCCTGTTGCTAGCTCTGGGATTGTTGGCCCTTCTCCTTCCTGGATGGTTGTTCTAAGACCTGAGGCCTGAGGATCATTTTCATGTATACTTTAGCATTCTTAGGAAATGATTTTTGCTAGGACTTCACCCAACAATTGGCTCAATGGATTAACACTATATAGGCAATGTAGATTTGATTACAATCATGAGCATAGAAACTAGAGCTTAGGATATAAATTAATATTCATATTTACTGAAAATTACTGAGAGAAACTCAGAGTCCTCAGGGGATGGATGTCATCAGGAAGTAATAGAAGTGAACTCTCTTTTCTCTTTTGCCATCCTGGGGACCAAAGTTAGGGTCTCTCACATGCTGAGCAAGCACCCTATTATGGAACTGCACACTTAGTGCTACAAAACTGAGCTCTCTTAATAGGCCTGGCAGTGACATCTGGTATAAAGCCAATAGGCAGAGAAAATGGCCTTGGCAACTCCCTCCCTTAATGGGAGGTCAATAGTCTCCTGATTCTAGAAGGTTCTAGAAGGAAACATGATCTAAGTGGAACCCAGTGAATGCAGAACCAAGGCAGCAATTGAGAGACAAAAGATTTTGTCTCTGAGTCTCTACAGATTTCTTAAGCTCACAGTAAAGTCACTTCTTGAATTGCACTGGATTATATCAGGGGTGTGGACCTAATTTAGGAGCCAAGGTAGTTATATGTGTGAATAAACTTTGAGTCCTCAGAGGAATAAAGGCTATAAAAATCCAAGGTAGTAATCTAAGTACATAGCCTAATGTTAAATAGAGACTGTACAGCTGTCTCTCAGTATTTATTCTCAGGGAATTAATACAGTGTCTCAAACTAAGGAAATGAGAAAAAAGATAGAACACTCAGCCCATGTTCTTAAGAGAGATTTCTAAAGAGTAGAATGTATTTGGAAGAAAAATTTTTAATGCAAATATTTGCAGGGTCAATTATTTTTATAAATTTATCTTTCCTTTTGAGCTCCATGAATAACTTCAGTCATTTTCTTTATTGATTAGTTATCTGAAGTTGAAATGATATATGGATCTATTTTAGTCAAAAGTGTATTATTTTGTGCTTCCTCCACTTCATGCTTTTCTAAAAGCCAAAGACCTTGAACAGATGTTACAAAAGTTTTTCCAAAATGTAAAGAAGTGACCCCTGGAGAAAGAGAAAAATAGCATGGAAAGTTTTCAGGAAAAAAATAACATGTTTTTCAGAAAATTATAAGCAAAGGGATAAGTGAGATAAGTGGGAATATAGCTGAGGGTATTCATTAGACTTGAACCATGAGACACTCTCTTCCTAGTAGTTTTGAACTAATGTTGCTTTATCTTTCCACAAATATTTCTTTTGTATTATTGGTATCAGAAACTAGAGTTTGTGTTCATTCTTTTTACTTGAAACTCTGCTCTATTTTGTATTAAAAGATTTCAAAAAATTCTTTTTATTGCCTATTCTTATTTCCATGGCAACATAAGATTTAAAAAAATAATCATTAGTACTTCTCAAAGTTGTAAGATGTTGTCAATTTCATATCCAGGGAACAATCATACTTACTATTTCAAGAGATGATTTGGAGCTTACACTACCTTAATATTTTTCAGTAGATTTTTAAACTCTATTCATTCACTAAAAGATTTAGAATTTTACTTTCTCATCTCTGAGCAGGTAATTTTGAACATTACTTAAAACCTTATAGTCTGTTACCTGTCATTGGACTTCCTTTAGTGTGAGCATCTCACCTGTGGAAAGATAATAACTTGTAAAAGATTCTCAGAGAAAGAGAAATATGGAGAGACATGGGGTGATGCGGGAAAATTTGACTCATTTGTAAGAAAATGACTCATGGTTGAACTAATACATATCTGTTCCATTCCACTGTCATTGAAAGTGAAGCCTTAAAGAAACAATGATTGTGATGCATAATGAAGAAATCAAGAATTTAGAAAATGTCTAGTCCAGGAAACACAGACTGTGATCATGTCCCTGCTATCTCTCCTCTTTTTTTCCTCTTTGTGTGGTGTTTATCTTCTGGGATAGTTATGAAATACACGCTAAGGAGGTGAAGTTGGAGGGATGGTAGGTGAATAAAAAAGTGGCACATATACAAGAAAGGGAGGAACTAGGGCAATTAAGAAAAATGAAGAAATCCAATTTTAGATCAAGTTGATTGTGCTGGGTCTCATTGACCTTGGCAATACTCAGAGGGTCATGTTTTATGTGGATGAACTCAGTTCAATTTCCCCTGCATTTCTGGAACACGTGAATGTTTTTCTTCTATTCTGCATCACTACCTTTTATATTCTTCAACATTTTATTATATTAATGGATGGGCTTGGATGTATTTGAATCCATTTTGACATTGCATTTATCATTAAAGAAAAACAGCTTTTGTTTTTGTTTCAAATTTTGACCATCTCTCCTCTTGGAAAGGTATTAGAATGGACGTATTCCTCAAGTGCATTGTATTTTAGAAATAGAATAATATCATTAATTGAATTTATGAGCTACATGAAGTCATCCTCATCAGATATTATCATTGAACATAATAGTGAACCTCAAAGTCATTTTATTGGAAGAATTTCTTGTGGAGTGGTTCTCTTGGTGAGGTTAGTTCACATCTCTAGCTGACATTTCAAATGGTATCAATTTCTTGACCTCATTTTCTCATCCTTTATTGAGGGTTTAACTTAAGAGAAATGCATTTAGATAGCCTCAAAGATAAAGCAAGGAGGTAGAAACACATTTTGTTCGAACATTTCTCAATCACATGAGAGCATAGAGCTTTGTAGCATGCCCAAAGTTTCCCAAGCATTCCTGTCACCAGCCACACTGTCCCTGAACTGTGAATGAATTCATTCTCAGTGTTTGAAAGCTAGGACTTTACCTTTATGTTGCATATAACAAAAGCATTTTGTTCTCCCAAGAAATTATTCAAGATGTAACATAGGAAACCATAATACAAATAAATTAAAGGGCAAAATAAAAGGTAATAGGAAACAAGAAAATCTTTTGCAAATGAGAAGAGGACCAAGAGACAGAGGGAGGCAGAAAGAGGGGAATGGGGAGGAGATGAAAAAGGAATTAAGATTATAATGTGTATATAATGTATGTATGTATTATGTGCAAGTACCAATGTATATTATCTTATGATGAATGCAATCATTATTACTGCAAACTTGTATTAATAATGTGGAATATACATTTTTAGAAGAAATTGGACCACTACTTTTAATATATTTGGCTATTTTCAACATATGGACAAAAATTAATAAAGATTCACCTCTTCAAGTAAGAGAGAAGTCTAGTAATAAAGACATTTATGATATCAGCAAAAGAGGTCCAGAAATAAGACAGGTGTCAGGTTAGCTGATCTAATATCCCATGATTTTATTTTTCATGCACCCTCTCTGGCTGCTGTGTCAGCCCCATTTTCAGCTTTGAGAACACATTGAGGTAGCTCTTTCAGGCACTGCAATTAGACTGAGAATGTCCAAAGGCAGGAGATGGCCAGGCACACCAGGGTCCCTTTCCTAGGAATAGGAATTCCTCTCTTAGAAGTTCCCCATTCAGAAGTTCTACTTTGGCCAGAAATACTGGCCTAGGTAAAGCCCTAGCAAGGAAAATATTACAATTATAGTCAATTTAGACCAATTACTACTTATATCTAGACCCAAGGAAAGGATCAACTTACTTAAAGTGATTGACATTTAAGATAAATGTGTGTTTTGTCTTCTGAGAAGAAATACACAACAATTACAAACAATTTTGAGGAATATTCAAAGAGAATTTAAAAGTTTTCTTAATCCCCAAATTCAAACCACAAGAGAAATTTCATATTGAGATCTAAAAGTCTTAGGGATGGAACTGCAGCATATGTGAAACCCTGGCTCAAACCCCAACACTAAAAAAGCAAAAACCAAAACCCTAGCATGCTGTCACTTACTGATGCCTAGTTACCTTCCGAAAGCGACTGTGTTTTTTAGGTACCCAATTGGATTTTGGCATTTTCATAAAGCAAATGAACATCTATAGGGAACGATCTCTGTGTAGAAAAGAAGCTAAAAGCCTCTCATTTACCAAACCAGAATAATTTCTCATAAAATATATATGCCAAATATGTTAACCCATTTTTCATGTAGACAAATTAAGGAGAAGATTAACAGGGTCTTATATCCAGAAATTCTGTTCCAATTACTAGACAGTTTTAAGATCTTAATTGAACTGAGTTAGTGGAACCCTGGGCTCAAGTTTTTATCTAGTATTCTCTCCTCAAAATTTAAATCCTCTAGGAGCAGGGTCATAGTGGCCTAATGTATACTGTTCTTCCTCAGTCTTTCACGGAGCATTTTCTTTCATCCTAGCAACTTCAATGCAGTTGGGCATCAAGATACCTTCTCCATGTCACAGTGTAAGACTATCATTTCAAACTCTTGTGGGGTTCTTAGGATAACCTAAATCACCTGAGAGTTTTATTTATAATATAGGAGTGTGTCTCTGAACAATTGACATAGATTCTGAGAAATGCACTGTTAGTGTTCTTCATCATTGTGTGAACATGTAGACAGTGTCTCTTGTTACACACTTCTACCACATGGCACAGCTTTCTACTCCTAGTGTACAGACCTTCATAGCACATTACACTACTATTATTATATGCAACAATGGTGTCTGCATATAAAAACTTATCTAAATATACAAAAGGTACAGTGAAGATATGAGGCTACAGCAAGTTTTAAGCTCAATCATAATCTTACAAGACCACTGTCATATATGTGATCTGTCACTGGTTGAAATATTTTGTCGTACATGACTAATTAGATTGAGTGATATAAAATTTTATTGTGAGTAAAATAATATGCTTGGAAGTTATAGATTCCCATGCACCTAATTATGCTGTACATAGTAATCATTGTGTCACATCCAGAATGCCTTGGCACTGTGCTTAAATTTGGGTCCTGAATAACCTTCAAAGATCTATGTATTAAATAATTATTCCCAGGGTAGTCTTATTGAAAACAGAGGAGTCTTACAATATGGGGCCTAGTGGGAAGTTCTTGGATCCTTGGGGGTGTGCTCTGCAAGGGGATAACAGGATCCTAGACCCTTCTTCTTTCTCTGTGTTTCTTCCTGACCCAGGTGAACAGTTTGCTCCACCCCTTATTCTCCAGCATTGCCATGTGGCCTGCCCTCCACAGGCCTGATCTTGGACTGGAACCTCCAAAACTATGAGCCAGAAGTAGCCTTTTCTCTTTATAAGTTAGGTGCATTAGGTATTTCATTATAGCGAGGGAAAGTTCATAAAGATAGCACAAACATCTAAAAATACAGAGCTTTAGAATGTAAGTTGCTTCAATAAATTGTTCCCGTATTCACAACAACCTCAGGGAGATGTAGGGCATTTAGGTTTTGAGAATAAGTGACCCAAATGAGTTTATAGCTGTATGGGACTGGGCCATCAGCCATTCTTCCTGGTCTCTGCTCCCAGGGTTTTCTCATTCCGTCATGTTGCTGAGCTTAGAGTAGGTAGAGCTTAAAGTTTAAGTGGTTTGTGGAGCCCCTTTCCCAAGCTCTCCAGAGCAGGATTGGTTCTTATCTCAACTCCATCATCAGTGACATCAGACCCGGTGAGAGTGTTCCTAGAAATGGGCAAATTCTACCCAAGGGCTTCATTCTGCCTTATCCCTCAGTCACTGGTTGTCATACATTTTCCAGCATACCACTGGTGAAATATTGTTTATGTATGCTGCTGGGAAAGGGTGGTTTGGATTCTTCCCCTTTACTGATTCATGTTGTTTTGCAGGGTGGGCTTATAGGAATACAGAAAATAAGAATTCTATTTTTCTCATTTGCCTCTCTTGGAGGCTGTGTTTGCAATTGCCACAAATGGGCACATAAGATGTGCACAAAGCATTCATCTTCATCAGAAGTATAATCATATGTTTTATTCAAACAGCACTTTTCCTCTGGGTGGCTTCAAGAGATTTCTAGAATTTGCTCTTGGGAATTTCTTGTGATAAATATTAGCATCCTTGCCTTTTACACATCATAAACAAATGGAAGCAGCAGAAATATACTGACTTCTTTAACAGTTAACATTTCTGTGTGGGTGAGCTGCAAGGAAAGTGACTTAATGGAGTAATGCAGTGGCTGGGCTGAAATTATCATAAACCCTTTGGATTTACTGTTAGAACTTCTCTGTTGGAGTTGGGACTTTATCTATTTGGGAAAGCCACATAAAGGTGGTGACCACAAAACCTGTCTTCTAGGACCCTACAATCTAAACACCTTATTGGGAATCCACTCATCTGTCAGCCCCATGGTTAGAGCATCAATTATCCTTGTTAAAACATGTGCTTGGGACAGAGCAACTTTCTCAGGTATCATCCTTCCTAACATCTGTGTAAATGCCAGAAGTGAATTTGGGTGGGAGAGTGTTGGTGGGAGGTACACATGATCTCACATGTGACTTCTGCCTAGTGGAGAAACTCTGATTTTAGTATGGTGAGCAGGGCAGAAATACGGATTACCAGAAGCAGAGAATGATAAAAGCAGAACATAGGCGAGACTGTACTGTCTGGGGCTGCCGCCTGCTGCCTGTTGCTCCGCATACCTGCACGTCCTCTCTTCAGGCAGAAGCTACATACACTCATGCTGTTTCCTGATTTCTTAGCATAGAACCTGACCTTTAGTAGCCTCTATACTGTTAGTGCCATCCTTCCCAATCATATGAATGACAGGAACAACAGCATTACTGATAGTCTGTTTGACGCCAAGCACCATACTAGGTTGCTTTACGAGCATGATCTCATTGCATTTTCCCTCCCACCTTGGGAATAGTCCTTGCTATTGCAATGGTGCAGATGAAGAACCAAAGGTCCAGAGAGTTCATTGCACTTCAAGGTTGAGCAATTATTAAATTGACTGAGTTGCCTTGAAACCTGGTCAATGTGATTCCCTAATTAAGAAATGGGATTTCTGAATAAATGCACATTTACTCTACAAATACAGAATTTGAATGACTTTTAATAATGATTCCTTTTTCAGTTGTAATCTGACTGAACAGACCTAATTTGCAGACTGCCCACATGTGGTCCCTTATCCCTTTTAGGCTGACCTTGATACAAAGAAGGCAAATAGAGTCCAGAGACACCTGGTGAAGTCAGTGTCATGAGATAGATAGCAGATAGAGGTGAGTGACCTTTTCCTGGGCCTGAGGTCATAAGTAATAACTAGGTGGTCACATGCAGGGTCTGCTGACCACACTCCTCCACTGTGCTACATCTGACTGCACCCACCACTCCCTGTTCCTCATCCTGGAAACTCCCTCCTTCTGCCTTAGGCTGCAAACTGCAGCAAGATTACTGGCAGCGTGGCTCTGAAGTCAGTCAGACTCAGTTCCTGCTCATCACCTGTAAGCAGGGCATGCATGAGACCTTTACAGGCTGCTGATCTCCATTTCCCACAGCAATGTAAAAACAAAAACAAAAATCCACCAGGATCTGCTTTGTAGTTATGGCAAAGATCACATGAAGTGATGCTCCTGAAGTGCTTAGCACAAAACCTGGTGTCCCTGGAAGTGCAGGATGCCACTTGCCCCTCCTACATGGGGTGGGTGTTTAAGGACAGAGGTCACTGGTCAAAATGAGAAACCAGACATGCTGTCGCCAGAGCTGGTGCCCTCATCACCCCCACCCCACAGAGGCCTACTGGGGTCATCCTTCGTCCTTCACCCTTGTTCTGAGACAGTGGGGCTATACTTTATCAAAGAATCAGAGACAAAGGTAGCAATCTGCTTCCAGATGCCTCATGCTAAGCGTGAGTGCTTTCTTCAGATTTATAGCCTTATCCTATACTAGTCATGGAAAATCTATTACTATAGACAACTATGTATCTTTCCATACAAAATGAACTCCTGAGCAGGTGGGTGAAAGGGTGATAACTTATTTCTTTTCAGTGACATAAAGTAGACATTCAATAAATGTTATTTGAGCAAGTGAGTCCCTTAGTCACTCTATTCCCCTGGAGCCATGTGAAAGAGAGAAGCATCAGAAGAATTCTGGCCATTGCATTAATTCCTTCAAAGCAGAGATCAGCAAAGGGCTAGAGAGTAAATATTTAGTCTTTGCAGGCCATACAGTCCCTGTCGCAACTACTCAACTTTGTGGTTGCAGAGCAAATATGCCATGGAAACACAGGCATGACTGTGTTAAACTGATACCTAGTTTACAGAAACAAGAGGGGACCAGAATGGGAGCTGAGGCTGGATTTTGTCCACCTGTGCTTAGAGAGCTGGCACAAGTCTTTGTGATTTAAATTCAATGTCATAAGAAAAATATTTTTCTATTTTTCTTTAGACATACAGCTTTCAAGCTTTATGCCTACACTGGGAGCAGGCTCAGCAAATCACTTATTCATTCTCTTACTCTGTGATACTTACTAGCTCTTCCTACAAGTCAACACTTTCCTCATTGGAACAAAAGAAAAAGCCCCAGATATATAATTTTATGCTCATTAAATTTGATTCTGTGATACTTGCTCTCTGGAAGCACTTGCTCATTATTTCCTTTCAGTTGCCACCTCTGATTTCTGGATTGTTCTCAAATAGCTTTCAAGGTATGCCTTCCTCACTTGGCATCATTTAAATTGCATCTCAATTTGTCCAGTCCTCACCTCCAGGATGTCTGTCACCTCGGCTTTTTCTCTCTGTTCTTGGAACATGGTTTTGAGCTTTCTGGGGCAACAGCCCTCTAGGATTGGTGCTGGGGCCAGGACTGGGATGGCGCATCCTACTCAGCATAGTGGGCTGACCCTCTAGTCCAAGTTTCTACTGTAATTAAGGTGTGCTATAGTCAGGGGTTACAAGGAGAACAACTGCATATATGACACAGAATTTATAATACTGTTTTATGATGGTCATCTGGATTTAAATACAAGGAAGCACAGGAAAATCTGTCCACAACACTGAAGACACAGAATATTCAGCCAAGGGCCTGGATCCCACAGCAATGTCTACATGAGCTCAGCTGAAGACCTGGAGTCCATCACAATGCCTCCCATGAGTCCAGCTGGAGGTCTACAGCCCACAACAAGGACACATGCCAGTCTGTTTTATGGATCTGCACAAGGGAGGCCCAAGGGTCAGCAGTGAAAGCTAGAAAGTCTATGCCAGTGGGGTGAAGGAGCTGTGGTTGAGGGTTCTACAGTGGGGTAGAGAAGTCACACGCAAAATAAGGACCAGAGCTCTCCTGAAATGTACCACAGCCATCTTCAGCAGCGATGAGGTCCCAAGCTCCTCCAGTGATGAGAACTGTTGAGTACAGGTCAGGAAGCCCAGCATGACAACCTTCTCTTGGAGATTAAACAGCACACATCTTTTCCTTTGGAGCCAGGAAGTGATGCTCAATGTAAGGAGCAGAGCTTTCCCAAAGTGAATCACAGCCACCATCAGCAACAAGGTCCCAAGCTCCTCTGACAATGGCTGAATCCATACTGGGGAAGCCAGCATGACAAGCTCCTCCAGGAGGATCAATGACTTGAAACAGCAACACTTAGGAGAACCCGCAACACCTCACTCTTCTTCTCCTCATCTCTATTTATGCTGGCAGCTTTTCACAGGTGGGCCATCTACACTCAGCACCATGCTGGTTTAATTCAGCTGATGTTAAGTTGACCACCAGTTTTTAATCCATAACAGGGTGTTAGGATGTTTCTGCTATCTCGCTTATGAAAAACTGATGTGTGTATGTAAGTTTTTCAAAATAGAAGTCAAATTTTAGGAGAAAACTCATTAAATAGCAATTGGGGTAACTAGGTATGTAACATTACTAAAGTTTTGGATAAAAATATGTAGCAGTCCCCACCCCCAGACTTGTTCAAGGGGATTCTCAGTGAATGTCTGAAACCATGATAGTACTCAACCCTGTGAGAACTATGTTTTTTCCTATATACACTTATCTATTATAAACTAGTTTAAAGTAAAGGATAGTAAGAGATTAACAGCAGGTAATAATAACATAATAGAACAATTTTTAACAAGATACTCCATTAAACATTATGTGAATGTGTTCTTATCAAAATATCTTGTTGTACTTTCACCTTTTCACTTAAACGCTCTGGCCTCTCTTTGGCATGTCTGAATTTCTAGCATCACTACTCTTGCACTGAGTGAGTGTGTGGGGCTTTATTATGTAGGACAAATGGTACCTGAACACAAATACTGTGACACAATGACAGTTGATCTGAAAACCAAGACAGTTACTAAATGACTAGCAAGGGAGCATCCTATACAGTCATACAGGATAAAGCAGTGACTGCATAGAAGGAATGATGCAAGATTTTATCACGTTACTCTGAATGTTATGCAATTCAAACTTTATGGTTTATTAATGTAATTTTCTATTGGATATTCTTGGGCTGTAGTTTACCTTAGGTAACTGAACCCACTGAAAACAAAACTGAGGATGAAAATTATAGTTTAAATAAATATATATGAACAGCATTTTAAAAAGAATTATTTTAAAGAGAATAATCCTAAGCAAAATAAAACAGAATAAAGCCATTCAAAACAAACCAGTGTAAGTGACACAGGACTTCAAAACAATAGGAAATCAACAATGGTTACCATAATGCCTCTTGTTATCTTCAAAATAGCTGCAGATACCTTCAGACCTAGTAAAAGGCAAGCAAAACAGAACAGAATAGAACCAATAAAAACAAAACAATGAATGCAACAAAGGACTTCTAAACAAGATAACAGTAAATCCAATATCCTGTTATCTTTGAAATAGTTGCACATGCCATTGGGAATAATAAAATCAAACAAAACAAAACAGAATAAAACACAGCCCAACAAAACAATGAAAATGATACATGACTTCAAAACAAGATAATAGGGAATTAACAATGGCTACCACCTTCAGAAGGAGATTCCCCCATAGATGCTACATTGTGTAGTATTATCCTCTGAATAGGTGATCGGACTACCAGTTTCAGACCTGCAAAGTCTGTGAAACACTAAATACTATAAGCACTAAATTGTATTTTTCCTCAGCAGGCATCTTCACAGCCTGCGTTTCTCTGGATGAGCTGGTTGCTTATGGTGGGTGGAGGGCTCTTTTTGTTTCCCATTCTGTACACTAGAAGGAGCTGGCATCTGGCTCTCACCTAAGTGGCCTGTGCACAGCACTAATTTTCAGGGAGGGTTTGCTTCTTGGTAACTTCTTGTTCTCTTCCCCCACAGTCTGCAAATGGCCTGGACAGTATTTCTGATAAGCAAGAATACTGGAATGGTGAAATCTAAATCACTTTTGAGTACCAGAATCTTGGTAAATCATGTTTTAATAAATATAATCAAAGAGACTTATTTCTTAGTTGGATCTCTTTCCTTCTATAACACATACACACATACAACACATCCCTGCTTAAGATATTTAAGCAAACAGATTTCCTTCAGGTTGGCTAAAACTTTAATACACACAAAGAAAAACTAAAAAGACTTTTAACAAGTGGAGTGCTGGTAAATATTTAATGACGCTTCAGGACAAAACTGTCTGGATATGCGCATGATTTTATTATCAATTGTCCCTTGAGTGAAGGTTATTTTACTTGGTCTGTGAATATTCATGAAACAAACATTAATCTTCATAATCATTAGATTTTCACTGATGCTTTCCTTGATTTTTGCTGAAACCTCATATGTGGATCAAATCCATTGTTGCAGCTGACATACACATGTAATTTTGATGTAAATGTCAGTTGATATTTTCTTAACTGTACCAACAAGTCAGGTGAAAATGAAGCAATGAACATATGTGTTTTGGAACTTGAGGGGGTGCATTCTTCAGCGATGTAAATCTTCACTAAATCGGATCGTCAGTTCTAAATACTGAAAGGGCATTTCCTCAATTTGTTGAGCTGTTTCACAATGTAACAGCTAAATATACAACATACTTTTACATTTAATCTGAATTTTAAACATTTTCCTCTTCAATTTCTTCAGTCTGGGTGGTCAACAGAATAATAAATGAAGCTCTGGTTTGCAATGTTTGCTGATTTCTGTGGTATAAATACTCCCACCATGGACAGTTTCTGCCACAAATGAGACTACATTGAGCACCATTTAATATACTAAGCTATAAGTTTCTATACTTTGATATTTAATAATGGCAGAGTTTAACAAATAACTCAGAAGATTTCTGGAAATTTAATAGGTGTTTCTTTTGCGCTGTTATGAGTTGGTTCCAGTACATTTTGCTGTTTGCCAGACGTGTATTTTCCACTCATACTGTTAATTACCTAGTTTAGTAACTAAAAAATTACCTAAATTAGTGGCTTAAAAACTAGAATTAAATATAAGTCTAGTTTTAGTAAAACCTTTTAAGATATTGTAACATTTTATTTGCGGATCATAGTTATAGTGGTTTGCAACAAGATCGGTTGCTTGTATTTCTTTCATGGAATTGCCTTAGTGCACCTGGTGACTTTCATTGAAAGGATCAACATAGATATTTGCATTGCTGTAATGAGATAATTCTTTGACCTAATTATTAAAAGTAGCCATTGTAGATAATTCTTTGACCTAATTATTAAGAGTAGCTATTGTAGATTGCATATTGACAGTGAAAGTGAATCACATGAAACAAATTGCAAATGTCATCTGTGTAAATGACTGAATTCCTCTATGTTCCTATAAAATTACACCTATTAGTTTACCTACTGTCTGTGGATCCTTGGTAATTTTTATCTAAAGTTACTGTACTCTATCAGTATGATACTTTTATGATAGTATAGAGAAAACTTTGGGTCCCTAGCCAGCTTGAAAATTTTCTAATTTGAATTTTTTAGATTCTCTAATTATACAAAATAATATAAAATATTTCTTTTGGTTTCTACTTTGTTTTTGTGATACTGGGAATTGAATCCAGGAAGCACTAAGGCATATCCCCAGATCCTTTCTTTTTATATTTTTTTTCCTTTGAGATGGGATCTTCTTACCTTGCATGGACTGGCCTGGAGCTCTCGATTCTCCTGCTTCAGCTTCCCACATAGGCTGTGTCTATTAGGCACTTGCCCTAAGTCTGGCTACTTTCCACTTCACTCTGTTCTACTTTCTTGCTACCTAATTGTGAATTAGGATGGCCGGGTGTCCAGTATCCCAGTGCCCCAGATGCCTGGCACTATGGATTTGTTTAATGTTTAAGGAGATAGGAAGTGAATGAGTAAATGAATAGCTTACAAAGTGGATGAGCCACCATAGCTGTCTGCTGCTGCAGAGACTCCCCACAGATTTGGTCAATCTAACTGAGAATGCTTTTCAAGGCTGGGACCTTTGCAGGATTCACTTGAGCCCCAGTGCTGCTGCAGGTAGTCTGCTCCTGAGCCTGTACTCAGGCAGTTTCTGGATGGCATGGCTGATGGGCAACATGCCCGACCACTCATCTCTATGTGTGGGTTCTGCAATTGAATTTAAGTAAATACACATCCTATTAAAAATGAAATCAATAAATAATTTCTCCCTAACTTGAAACACTTTTTCCCCTTCATAAGCCAACTATACTTACAAAATCTAATTTCCATTCACCAATGGGGCAGGATGCATGGGGCTGTGGCTGGTACCGGGCTGAGGGTATTGTATGTAGGTTTTTTGCTGACCTTATGGAAAGCTTAGGGCTTCTGCAGTTGTGTTGCTCAGAGGAGTACTAGGACCCTGAACTTCAGGACAGCTGCTCTGCTGATGAGGTGCTGCCCTTCCAGCTTCGTGATCCCAGGCCTCAAAGATGCAAACAGGATTGAGCACAGTAAACACTGCTAATGAACTCAAGGACAGCTGGCCAGCCCTCTCTGGCACTATCAAACCTCCCCTTTGGTCATTATGAAAAGCCCAATCCCTTTGTTCCCTGCCATAAGCAAGTCCCCAGATCCACTTTTCCCTAGTGAATCCCGTCATCTACTTTAACTGATCTGTATACAGAAAGAATATATATTCCAGCATTGTCACAGGAACTGTAGGCCTTTTATAGACAGAGTCTCTCCTTCTAGAGCTAGTGACTTCTGGAAAGAGCTTCCTGATTTTCTGTTCATAATCCTCCCTCTAAGACTATCTCAAAACACACCACAAAAAACAAACAAGGCTGTCACACACTAATATTGGGACACACGAAGGGCCATCCTGATCTTCCAATGTACTTTTCACAGGATAGTTGTCACATCTCAACAAATTTCATTCAATGGTTGTGGTTTTTCAGTGGGTCGGATAAAAATGAGGTTAGATAATTTAAATCTGGGCCAAACAAATTATGCAAGCATTCCTATAAAAAGCAACGTAAGTATATGGAAATAGTATCTCAGGGAATGAAAACAACTTTAGAGAAAATGTTTTTAAGAAGTAACTTACTAATATCATTAAATATGACACAAATAATAGCTAACATTAGATATTGCTCTAAGGACATAACCCATTTACTCAAAAAAATCAACATACCAAAGTCCACTAGAAGACCGGAGGTCTTCCATTCATCTATGGATTGGAGGGTGTTTGAAATGCTGCGCTCTGGTGTGGCCTGGGTGAGAATGGATCTTATGGCACAGTATCTGATGGCCTCTTTTCCTCATTTTTCTAATAGCATAGGGAGGACAAATACTTCATTCATTCAAAAGAGCAGTAAGAAGGAGAGGTCTGATTGAGCAATTTGGAGCTCTACAAGGCCATAGACAGTAGATGATTAAGCAGAGGCTTATATGATTTGGTCTGTGTATTTTGGGAAAGGAAAAAGACCTCCTTGCCAACATCTTGCAAAGTGCTCCACCATAAGGTGCACCACAAAGATCTTTGGAAGTATCAGGCCAGAACTTTGACATACAAAATAAAAGCCAACTGGTTTTTTGCTAAGGTTTAGAGCTGATGTTTTATTAAGGGCTTATCTGCCACACTCTTTGTAAGAGCCACAGGTGTCTGGGGCTCATCTTGGACAACAAGAGAGCCCTGTGGAGCAGTGTCAGGAGATAAGCATCTACTCCAGCTATGAGTGAGGACTGCTTTGATCAAATGTTCTTGCATTGTGAAAATCAGTAGAAGGGACACATCAGTATTCTTTGTAAGTCTGTCTTTCTCCTGAAGAGATGGATAACATTTTTGCATTTTTGCAGATGAATAATATGCATGAAGCCAAAAATATCCCCCTGATCTTATGTGGTCTTAAATTCCTTTAATTCATTATTCTTTTTCTTTCCCTCAGAAACCATCCTTTAATGGAGATAAGGAATTTATTCTCTTGCCTTTGGATCTGTCAAATGGACTTTTATTTCCTTTTGACAGATTCCAAGAAAAGAAGAGACATATTTGATATTTATACATTGCTTAGATGTTATTATCTGCAGAGATTTTTTTTTCATCTACCACTTCAGCCTCAGGACTTGAGTTTAAAACCCCCATGCTTTGACCAGGTCCTCAAACAGATTTTACTTTGTACTTGCTTTGATGTGCAGGAACACATGGGAGGAGCAGAGTTCCTTAAGCTGCTATGCCCAGAGTAGATGCTGCTATCTGCAAGCAGTCAGTTGGACTTGTGTAGGCTCTGAAAATGAAACACTGTGGGATAGGGTTTGTGTCCCAAGTCCTGGGTAGGGTACAGCTCTGGAGGAGAGCTTCCCAGCTCATGGGGAAGGTTGAGAGTCTTCTCTCGATGCCATGAATCAAGAAGTTCACTCCACTTGCAGACCAATCTTGGTGCCCTCAGAACAGTCAATACTAGCTTGAATA
Organism: Dasyprocta punctata; assembly: GCA_004363535.1. Lineage (NCBI taxonomy): Eukaryota > Metazoa > Chordata > Mammalia > Rodentia > Dasyproctidae > Dasyprocta > Dasyprocta punctata. The sequence goes on along the minus strand of RJWM01003037.1, from coordinate 64,483 downwards.
CAAAAGATGAAAGCATTACCAAAAACTGTGAAAGACAGCCTCTTGAGATGTCCCTGAGAGAAGTCATTGTGTGAAATCTCAGCTCTCCGGGCTGGGAGCCACGAGAAGCCATAGACCCCACCCCCAACCCCCAGAACCTTCCTTTCCCATCTTGGCATATCGGGAGTGGTGCTGGCAGATGGGCCACAGAGCATGAGGAGGGAGAAGTCAGGGTTCTGGGGCTGCTCCTCTAAGCTGATACCTGAATGGGACCCTGTGACTCAGGGCCCTTTGTGGAGGGGAAATAGTATGCCAGGGTCCTAATGCTGGTCCTGGGACACAGGGTGTGGGTGCTGCTTGTCTCCTTGGATCCTCCACAGAGCCATACATCTGGGTATGTGATTACTGGAGGCAACTTTCAGCACGCTGGGACTCGCTTGTGTACATAGCTCTGAGGGTAATGACTGCATTGGCAAATGTGCAGGTGCCTGTTGGAGACTCATAGCCTCCCAAGAGCAGGTGAGCTGAGGCTCTGCCCGAAGTGTTATTCCTACTGACAGCAGAGTGTTCGCAGCACTTAACTTGCTTGGAGACCTTTTAAGTGAATAGTGAGCAGTGAAAGCCCTTCATAAAGACGTATACCAACATTTAAGATGAGTCCTTAATATCCTCTATTTCTCTGCCTTTGTGCAAATATCTTGGGTATATCTGTGATATATGCATTTCTTTAAAAAATGGCATAAAATAAAAAATGTATTGCTGTTCTTCATAAGCAAAAACTTTAATATAATTTATAAAAATATGATTCTATAGAAATATCTTTGTACTTGGGAACCACATTTTAATTAACTTTGTAGCCTACCTTTTCATCTGTCAGGATCATGCAAACTCCAAGTGGTTCAGAGTCATTACTTGGAGGTCTTTGGTCATTTGAATTGGACATCAGTATGAACCAGTGACATTTACCACAAGTGGGGTCCAATAGCCAATAATGATCTGTGACTACAAAATCAGAACTTACAATGCCTTTGTTTCCCCATATTTATATTCTGTCAAAATGTAGGTTTCTTGTGCTCCCTAAGGAGTTTTTAACCATGAAGAATGTGGACACAACCTGCTTCAATAGGACTGCTTTCCTCTCATCCCACTTAATTTTGTGCATTCATGACACTATTCTTCAAAATAACTTATTGGCTTTATAAAAGTATAAGTAGTCTATGTATAAAAAGGACTAAGAATCCCCAAAGATATCCTTAGACATTCACAGTTACTTGGAAAAGTTGCCAGGGGCTCCCCATAATTGACTCGAAGGACCCCTAACCTTCAGGTTACTGACCTTCAGTCCTGCAGGCACCATCTCAGCCTGGCACTCTGGCCTCCTCAGCAGAGGGACATTTCAGGTTCAAACTGCTCCAAGAAGTGGCTCTTTCTGTAAGGACTGCATTCCTTTCTGCTAAAAGAGTCCCTGCCCCTCATGGGACTGTGGGTTTGGGCTTTGGACCTGAAAACTAGCTCCATGACAACCTAGGGTCAAGCTCATGGCCAAGGCTCACTAGTTCTGGTATTCCATCTTCCATCTCACCTGTACTATGGGTCGCCTGCCCGGGAACTGTGCTGGGCAAAAGCTGAGGGTGGGTGAAGGGTTCCTGTGTGCTGCTCATTACCTGAATGAATCTAGACCCATAGTTCTGCCCTAGTGTCCTTATCTCTAAGACAAAGAAGAGTAAAACCCGACTTTGTCTTCCGTCCTACACCAACCAGCAACCACAGTCCTGGGAGCCACTGGGCCCCATGCTCAATCTACAGGAGGGGCCTCTGACATACAAGGTCTCCATTTTCTCCTTTAACCTGGCCTCTAAGGATGGTATTTGGTGACTTCTTGGTGCTCCCTTGTTTAGGCATTAAAATATAGATTTAAGTTTCCCCATCTTTTTCAGACCTGTGACATTCTTTCTGTTTTTAGTAAAGGGTGACAGTTCACTGTCCTGTGTTTCAGCTGGTATAAAGCTCACCATTAGGATGCTCACTACTATTTCTCAATATTTTGACTATATTTTTAAAATGGTATTTTTTACTGCATGTGCCTCTTCTTTTGATGTATTTTCAGAGCTCTCTTGATTTATGTAAGTCTTTCTGAAGTTCACATTCTCCTTCCTGAGCTAAGAAGCAAACACTGGGACATCATCCCTTCCTACTTCTGCTTTTACATCTTCATATGAGAAAAAAGCATGCCCTGAGCTGAGCAGTCCCTCACCCCAGCTGATGTGTCACACTGGGTGGAGGGCACCTTCTAGGACTTAAGGAGCCTTCCACTTTCTTCTACCTGTGCATACACCTGTGAGTGGCACAGCATGTCCCTACTGCTGGGAATGGGGCGTGACTTCCTTCATTATTGAACTGATCTTTCCCCCATGTCTTCCTTCGCTTTCTCTCTCTCTCCTTCTCTCTATGTGTCTCTTTCTGTCTCTCTATCCCTCCCTCCCTCCTTTCCTTCCTTCTTTCCTTCCTTTCTATATTGTGGGACTCCTCCCTGGAACTGTTATGCAGAAGCTGGGGAGTGCTGAAAATCAAACCCAGGGCTTCATGCATATTAGGCTGGTGCTCTACCACTGAGCTACACGATCAGTCCCTCCACATTTTTTCTTGTAAGTGGAGACCTTTCTACACTGCATTTTTTAAAACAAGAGACAGATCCTCTATTATCTAGTAAAAGTGAGAGAAGTCAGAGGGAAATGCAAGGCAAGACAGAAGCCAGAAACCATTGTTAAGAGAAGTATTTCTGGAAAGGTTACTTATCTAATTCCAGTTCTCTACTTTGCAGACAAGTTGCATATTAGGTGTGTGATTTGTATGTGTGCATGTGCGTGTGTGTGAATGAATAGGGAATAAGCAATAAATAAAAAAGCCTCAAGAAAACACACTTCCAGGAAATGTTGATGTTGTGGTTGATGCAGAGAAAATATAACCCCTGTCCCCGGCTTTCCTTTCAACCTTTGTCTTTTGTTTGTTTTAATTTACAGAATTCTAAATATTGAGCAGTTTGGTGATGATAATGATGGAGTCACTTATATATACTTTTTTAATTCTTTGAACTTTTTGAAGCCCTTTGTGCTTTCCTAACAGTTACTCATAGAAGGGCTGGGATAGGAAAAATGCAGGCAGGCCAGTGCCTGCTTCATGGTGCTCAAGTTTGAGCAACAGTATACCTACAAATTCGGCAAGTCACTTTTTTTTCCCCTGGTGGTGGCGGCAAGAAGTTGGACAGATTTCTGGGTACATCTTGTTCTCCAGTGAAATGAATGATTTTCTTTCAGCATTGTGTGTATGAAATGGGTTCCTGACAGTGTCTGTGCCCTGATGGGAGCCGCTGGTCTGTGTAAAAACAGACATCAGGACACAGAGAGCTCCAGCTGTCAAGGTCTCACATTCCAGGCAGGCTGGGGTGTGCCCCATTCACTGAGGGCTGGGGAAGGGGGATGTGACTGCCATGTTGGCCCCTCTTCCCTCCAGATGTCTCAGGTCAACTCTGGGTTCTGATGTCCCAGGACACGTGGTGGATACTCTTGGCAAGAGCTGCCTTCGCGCGTTTGAAGTGTCCTTGCGGCTGGGCCTGGTGGGCAAATGGCCAAGAGATGGTATCTTTATAACATCTGCCGTCATCTCTGCTGTGTGGGAACTAATGGCTGCGTTTGAATAATTAGGCCTTTGCACCATAGCACAACAAAAGCAGGCATTGCTCCATTAAAGCAAACATAATTACTGCAGCTCATGTATTCAAAACCCCTTTCATCCCTCCAGTACCTGCCACATTGGAAAAGTCTGTCCACCAGCCTCCTGCTCAGGCCTCATGGAGTCAGGCCTTTCCCAGAGATATAGAGTGCACCCAGAGGAGCCAGTCTTTTATCTTCCCAAGCCCCAGACACAGCCTCTAAATTGACATTCAACATGCTCTTCTTCTAATTTTGCTTCTCTTACCATGCTGAGGCATCTTAGGGCCAGAACTGTCTCTTGTTCACATCCATTGCTCATACGCATACATTGAAGCTGAAGTCTCCTGGCCGCACTGGGCCTCCATTTTTCATCTGTTAGTCTCCACATCTGCCTCATCTACTTCCAGACTTGTTATAAAGATCAAATGAAGTCATGGATATAAAAGTGATCTGCAAAGTATAAAAATACCACACAAATAAAAATCCTGCAGTCATCGAGGGTAAGGCCTGGATACGGTTTAACTGGCCTCATCAACTGTTGGGTTCAGGATGGGGCCTTGTAACAACTCTCAGTTGAGAAACAGTTTTATGTTGGGAGGAACAACCCTGAAAAATGACTGCTCTATTCACTAGAAATTCTGACTTTCAACTTCCTGAAAGATGTTCACTTTACATCAATGAGTTCATTTCATTAGTCAATCAAACAATGTTAAACATATTGAAGCATCTATTCCAAACAAGACACTGTACTAGTTAGTGCTGAAATATGAATATGCATAGAGGCATTGGTCAATGACATCCTCCGAAGTCTCTAAGATCCCAAAACACTGTGCCAAATTGATGGTAAAACAAAGATGGCACTAGGATTCAAAGGAGGGAGTGGATTCCCACACATTTCATTTACAAGCTTTGCTTTTTAATGATGAATCTAGGATTGGGATGTGTCATGGAAGAAGTAGAATTTGATGCATACTTTAAGGATAGAGAGACTCTTAGTCTACAGAGGAAGGAAGATTGGTCTCATAAAATTATTCACTGGGAGTACCACTGTGAGTCATATTTTGGAATGTGCCCTGAGATGTCCAGCCGCTGGTGGCTTTCTTTGGAGCCTGAGTACTCTGAAGTCCTGGTGGTGATCACTAGTGCACACTGACTGTGGTTGTGGGGAAACTAATATTAATTTGAGATGGACAAGGGTCTGCAAGCAGAGGGGGCTGCACTGCATTGAGGATAAAGGGGGAAATGGGAAGGCATATTCACATATACCAGCTCCTGAGTGAAGAAGCAATTTGTTCTCTTGTTTGGAAGGTCAAGCCTGTGTAGCAGGACCTACTGGGTTTGGTGTGATTTCCTTTAGTTCTTAGTAATACTCTTGGAGTGCTATAACTTTCTAAGGATCTAGAAAAGTTTGTATCATCTGCCAAGACCTCAGCTCTATAGATCCTGCCCTGGACACTTTTAGAAATTTTACACAAAGTGACAGGTTAACTATTATCTGTTGACATGAGAAGTGCAGATAAATCTGATCTACTTTGTTTCTTGAGGAGTTTTACATTTTGGTTAATGTAAAGATACGAAGGTGTGGAAGACTAAGTACAACAACCAGGTGACAGGAGTGTGTGCTGACTCTGAAAAAGACCATGCAAGAAATTTGGCTTATGAGGAAGAGCTACCTAGGTGAAGATAAGGACAGAAGAAGAAGTAAGCTAAGAACTGATGAACTGGGAGAAAATTTTGAAATTAATGTCATAGAGGTGTTTATGACATGAAGATAGCATGAAATAAGAATGGAGTTTGGAAGGCAGAAATTTAGGAGATTATGTTTAAGAATAAAATGATTGAGAGTAAAATTGCGAGGAGAGTACATTCCCACAAATCCCAGCTGCACAGAGTGGAATGGTTTTCCCACTGTCAGATGCAAGGCTGGTATTATTGTCCACAAGGGGAGAAGAGATGAATTCTGGGAATGTTTGGAGAGATTTTACAGGCCTCTAGAGTCTATGGATTTGGTCACCCCTTTAATGGGAATTTTTATGTTCCAGGCGAGGACACTGTCTGGAATTCTATTGTATGGCATTCAGGGCCTCACTGACATAGAAGCTGACAGAGTGCAGTTCTCTCTGGTGTTGGAAGATAGGCCTGAACAATGGGCCCTGGGTAGACTGACTTCTTGTGAAAAAACCTAGCAATCCAGTGTCTCCTAAAAGTCTTGTGGTTTATGCTAAGAATCTCAATAATCTTTCAGAAGCACCTGCCTGCCTTAACTCCAGCTCCTAGCCATCATAGTTATTACCCATGTCTAGGAATGCACCAGTACCTGCTGGAGAAGGAAGATTTCTCTCAGCCACCATCTCATTTGTCATATAATCTCCTAACCTGCAGATCTGCACATTTACCTTCTTTAAAAGCTAAAATTTTTGGTCAATAGTGTGCTTAAAAACACCTGAAACCTTCAGCAGCATCATTTTACCCAGGGACTGAAGGCCAATAAAATCATCCTGGTAAAATGTATTAGGTACCTCCACTGCAGAAGATTCCTCCTGGGAACCCTAGAGCAGCTAATAGTTTGCTTTCTAAGTTTCTCATGGATGTAGAATTTCCTAACAGACCATTAAAGCTTATTCTATCTCTAAAATTCTCTTTACTTATATTAAACCAAATTTGCTGTACACTTCACTTGTGGTCTGTCCACTTTTGCTCCATTTTTAGACAATGTATTTGATTAGATAAATTTACATGTGCAGAGCTCAAATAAATACCTTGAATCAGTCTTCGATCTTCTCCAGAAAAAGAAGTACTTATCTCAGTAGTGTTTTTAGGTATGTGAGCATCCACAATTATTCCTTTTTATTCTCTTGGGGGGCATTTGTAATTATGTTCGATGACAAGATGAATTGGACACTACTGAAGCCCATATGATGATGGGTAGAAGAAAAAATTGACTCTTTTTCTGGATTTCATGCTACACTGAGCCTCACTGGACCTTAAGGAACTAATCCTGATTCATATGGTGCAAAACATTGTCTCATCAACTTTGTCAAAAAACATTCCCCTGAGCATGCAAACTGTGAAATCCAGTACAAAAAGAGATTTTCCCCATTATGCCATTCCTTGAGATGCAGTTCTTCCTCAGCACATACAGTTTGAAAACCTACTATACCAGGCCAGGAGACATAACAGCTAATAGGACTGGTGAGGTCTGTGTTTTCATGGGTTTACCTTCAGGTCCAAGGAGAAAAAAAAAAAAAAAAAAGAAACAAAATAAAAGCAAAGCAGAGTGTGAATGCAGGGTGATGGGAGAGATTGGGTGGCCTGTGCAAGTCCACTCCCTAGCCTGGACATGGATCATGTGCCCTGTGCCCCTTCCATGGAGTTGACATTGTTCAGTAAAGTAAGCCACACAGATGACACCGTCTGGTAAAAATTTATCTCCTAAAGTTTTACTAATTAAGCACTGTGTCTTCCTGTTGCCCCCAAAACAAGAGAATTACTAAATACTGGCCAAGGTTCAAAGCTCTTTTGAGAATGTGGCAGACTGATATGAAAGTGTGTTGGGAGCAAAGGTTCCCATTTAAGACATTGAGAGAGAGGAGCGACCTGACTTCGAGACCAAGGGCTGCTCTGGGCTGGCAAAGACACCTTTATGTCATGCTTTCTCCAGCCCAGTCTCAGACCACTGCTATTCCTTGAAGACATCCCCCATGCCTGCTTTGCCTTCCTGGACTGACCCTAAATCTTGGAGCAGGCTGTGTGTCATCAAAGCCACCAGAACTGGTGATTCTACCAATGCTCTCCCCCTCGAAGCCCCTCCCATGCCAACCATAATCTCTCAGGCAGACAATGCAGATAGGACAACTATTCAGAAAAACGCGTGGCTGGGGAGGCTCAGGACAAGTCCCAACTGCACCTGCAGGTTTTCCTTTCCTGAGGCCGCCGGGCACTGGCTGAGCTGCACCTGCCGCGGGCCAGCGCCTGCCTCAGCCACATACCTGGCGCTGCTGCAGGCCCTGGCCTGCTCCACATCCTGCTCTGCCTGCCATTCCCTCTGCCTGCTGCCCCTTCTCGGCAGCCTGCAACAGGGAGCCTGTCACTCACCCACCAGCCATGTGAGGATCTGTAATCGTGGGGCTAGGAAAGAAACAGAAAAGCAGCACCCTTCTGTCCCTCCTCTGTGCTTGCCCTGGTACAATCTGCTGTCAGTTCCTTTCCTGATTAGGATGCTCTGAGAAGCAAACCAGTCTCATAAGTAAAAGCTGAAGTTTTGTTTATATCAGAGGGTGGTTTTAGAAGAGAAATGGAGCCAATTGTGCAGGCAAATAGAAAGTGGTGATTAGAAGCCTCTTTTGTTTGAGAAGGTGACCGGTTGTTTTCTATCAGAATAAGCATGTATGCTTTTATAAAATCAAAGGCTATTTGGTACTGGATCTCTGAAATTTTAATAAGTTTTTCTAGGTCTAATTGATGTATACTGAGTGGGTTCAGAAAGACAAAGAGAATACTAAAGAAAAAAACTGTATGGTGTCTCACACCTGGAGGCTAAGGCAGGAAGGTTACAAGTTCAAGCTCAGCCTTAGCTATTTAGTGAGTATCTTTCCCAAAATAAAACAAATTGAAAAAAATTCTAGGATGTAGCTCAGTATGAAGGACCTCTTGGTTCAATCCTCAGTACTGCAGAAAAAAAAAAAGTCACAACATACTGCTATGTACAGGGTTAGAAAGAGGGGTAGCAGACCTCTCTGCCAATGCCTTGTAGCCCAAATTCTCTGAACTCCTTAGAAGGCCACTGTGTTTGACTCACTACTGACCGGACTCTGATCCTGCTGTTCACAACAGTCATGCTCCTGTGATTTGTCACTTAGTGCCCAGCAACAACAAAGTTTTGCGATGAATGAATGAACAGGTTCCACTAACTTTTCTGATCACAGCACTTAATGGACACACTCTAAGTATCCTCCAACTGCAGGCGTTTAGAATCTTGCTCCTTATTTCTGGGGCTGTTTCACATGTGCGGCTACATTTCCTTTGAACTCCATTTTGTCAGGGTCCAGAGTTCCCTGTCTGCTGTGCAGGTGGTGGGTGTTGCCCACGGGGGACTTCCATCCACCTCAGTGACCATCTTGTGGTGCAGGAGGCACAGGTAGTGAAAGTGCACTTCAGGTGAAAGAGGGCAGGCAAAGCTACCCATGTATTCAAAAGTCCTTTCACCCTACAAACCCCCTTGCTCAGGGAACTCTCTGTGCGAGCGGCTGGGGCCCTATAATAGGCGCAGTGTGGAGCTGAGCAGGCAGGAGGGAGGTAAAAACAAACAAGAGCTTGTGTGTCTTAGGGGGAGGAGTATTTTCCTGATGGATTAAATGGCACCATGAGGCACACTGCAAGCCACAAATTACTGAGCCTGCGGGTCATGCCGTTCTGTACTCAAAGGCCACTGGCAGTTGTGTACAGGTGTGAGGACACTAGTGGTGTTTCTGGCATGCCCTGGGAGTGCTCTCGCACTGCTTGGGAGTTTTCATGTGGAGAAAAACATGTGGGAGTATGTGTGGGAATAAAAGGCAAGGGCAGAGCTCTGTGTACCTGATGGACACATGGGGTGAAGTGTCTTTTCAAAATGAGATTTACTTCACTTCCTTCCTGGCCTCCAAGCTGGTGAGCTCCTCCGCTTTCTCCAGTGTTTCCTGTCTGGGCTGTCCTGACATATTTCAATGAGGAGAGCAGTGCATCCTGCTTCGGGGTTTCCCACCCATCACAATGCTCTTCCTTACCATGGCTTACCAAATCATTCCTAGCAGCAATAAAGACTCCTGCCTTTTACTTAAAAGTTGCTTTGGAGAAGTAAAAAATCAGATTCATGTTTAAATTTAAGCAACTTGCCATTTGTTGTTGTGATGCTTTTTTTAAAGGACTCATACAATTAGGCCTTAGTCCTCATGTCCCCTGGTCAAAGAGTGATTCATCTTGTGGCCCTCAATGTGTTTGCCATGTGCTGAAGTTATCCTTGGTGGGGCTCTAGGTCAGCCAGATTGAAGCTGCTCACAGGTGCCTATGCGCCCCCCCACCCTCCACACACTGCAGGATCTAATGAAATGACAGTTGCAGGGCTGGGAGACTGAGACTCTGCATTCCAGCAAGTTCCCAAGAGCAGTGAGCATCTCGGGGACCAAGGCTGTGGTGCCAAAGCGATATTAGCACTTGCAGAGAGAAGACTCCCATATGACCACTTGTACTCCCTCCACTAAAACATGAACCCATGGGTTGGACTCTAATGCAATGTTGCCTCTCCTGAGCTCCAGCAGTTCACTCTGTGCTCTGCTACTTCTGCCACTCACCTCTGCCAACCATGTGTTATTCATGTTACACCTGAAGGGTAAGGATGAGCCCAAAAGCAGACACTCCATTCCCAAGAGCTCTTTACTCCATGCTGCCCCTTGGGTATAGGGAGCTTGGCCATGTGCCATGCAGACGGGATGTGCTGGGATCTCTGCCTGCTCCCTACGAAGCTTGCAGTCCAGCTTGTTTATTTTTCCTGGAGCCTGTGCTTAGCTATTTCCCTTGTCTGTCCATCAGAAGTGAACTAGGAGAGCTCATCTCCCTGGTACGGGTAGGCTCATGTTATTGTTCTTTTCTCTTACTATTTTATTTTACCTTACTACTTGATCCTCTTGCTTTTCTACTTTCCCTATGTTTTGCTCAGCACTGTACAGAAAAGAATACCTTTACATTTCTAAGTGAGCTGTAGAGTGATTAAAATCATCACCCCCACATCAGCACTATTTTGTTACTGTTTAAAAAGCACCAGCTTAGTCTAGCCATGTAGGGGTCACCTGATCTAGTGGACGCAGGTTTACTTTCTCATCCTGAGTCTCAGCAGTCAGCACCAGCCAGTGAGCTTATTCTCTGGTGCTTGCTGGTGTCATGAATGGGCATTGAGCTGCTTGTGCAGGAGCCAGTGTTTGAGGACAGCCTGATTCCAGATGGTTGCATTCATAAGCTTAGAGGCATATATGCTGTCTCTGATGTTAATATAGAGCCCAGCTCACCTTTATCATCTGAGTTCCACTTTGGGTTCACTTTCCATAATTTTCTGTGAAGTGACCGAAAGGGACAACAAGTAAGTAGAAGACCACATGCAAGGATCTGGGGGCTTCATTCCAAGACTTACAAACAGTCAAAACAACAGATGAAGCTGGAGACACAGGAAATTCTGAGGAAAAGAGATTCCTCTGGGTGCAACTGTGAGTGTGTAAATGCACGCTTGCGCGCGCGCACACACACACACACACACACACAGAGGCACAGGCACACACAAGCAGAATTTAAATTAAGACCAGATAGCAAGTGCTCCTCAACTCACATAGTCTGATGGTTAATAACAGGTATAAGTAAGTATTTGTTCAAAGCAACCTGTGTGCTCCTGGAACAGTATTTTTATAAGGACATCGAATACCTTTGAGTGCTCAACCAACAGGACTGCTGGTTTGGCCTGGAGTTACATTCCCTGAAAGTAGACCACTGGGTTCTTAGCTGAGCATTTTTGCAGGGAAGGTATTTGTGTATCACATAATGAGGAATCTCTTAATCACCCCCTCACAGCAGCTGTACAGCACCTGCCTTGGCTCCTTCCAGGCGTGCCCGCTGCAGACGCTGATCCCTGGAGGAATTCCAACTGTGCTCTGGAACTGCGGCAGGTGGCGAGCAGCCAGAGGCTCTTACTGAGCACTGTCTGACTGCAGTGAGGGGGAACCCAGGAGAAAACTGAAGTCACTGCTATTCCTAAGGATGCAACACTGAGTAGGAAGACAGATCAAAATCCCCTCAAGGTGACCAAAGCACAAAGATCTTTACATAATAAATCATCTACACGTAATACTTAAGGAAGCTAACATTTACTGAGCATCTTGCATATGTTTTAAGTACTTTCAGTTTATTCACTTAAATCCTCTCTACCATATGTGACAGGTATTCTGATGATCTTCTACTTTTACCACCACATACATGCTGTAGTGTGTGAGGGTAGGAACAATGTGCTCCAGGCACCTTTTAGGGCCCTTGGAAAGACCAAGGGTCAGAGTTTCATTTCATTTGGCTGAAGAGTCCACATAAAAAGGCTGTGGAGTATGGTACTATTGGACAGGATGAGTTCTGGGGGTGGCAACTCTTACCTTGGAGTGTGCTGTGGAGTTTTTGCTCAGGGGCTTAACCAAAGGTATTAGCTTGCTAGATCCTGGAGAATACAGTCATAAGGGTTCAGTTCCAAGCAAAGGGCAGAGCTCAGGTTTCAGCACCAGCCCCCAGCCCAGGGGGCAGCTCCAGCCACTCCGAGGCTGATGTAAAGGAGAATGAAGGGAGCAAGGTGTGCCACATTTTGTCTACTGCAGCTGGGGACAAAGAATTCTGCCTTTTGTGGTTTCATATGATTCACAAATAGACTTGGTTATTCTTTTAAAATAAGAGTGATCCTTCTCACCTTTTTCTATTACTGGTCTCTCTTTTTGGGCCCTGGAGTCAGAGCTTAAATAGATCTACATTCTGATTTTGTGCTGTGAACTCTTCCCTAATCTCCCCCCCCCCTGCAGGGCAATGCAGCATTGAAGGGATTTCATGTTCTTGCATTCTTCCCCAGGATCAACAGGTCCTGACAGGGCAGGTGTGCGGTTGCAGTCACCGCCTGCGTGCCTCAGGTGGACTGAGGATGCCAAGAAGGGAAGAAGAGGCACGTGGGGCAGCCAGAGCACATGACCTGAGAAGGAGGGATTCGACGGGGGTCATTCCAGCCCTTTTCACAGAGACGCTTTTCTGCTCCTCTCCCCACCTGTCTAGAGGCTGGATGTCATTAGGGACATTGGCCTGCAAGTCAGAGGAAAAAAACAGCCAACGTGCAGTGCTGCCCCAGCATGCCACTTCTCAAGACACCTGTGCCAACCTGGCCATGAGCTTCCACCCACCTCCTCTGGTCTCTAAACACCCCTTCACCCCTCCTCCACCAAATGCTTTCTGTACGACCCCCTGCCTAGCACCCCTCCACATTTTCTCAGCCTCCTTCCCCTTCTGGACTCTATCGATAGCAAGTTACCAAGGTGTTATATGGCCAGTGCTGCTCTTTCTGATCTACTTTGAAAGGACCCACTTGCTCCTTAGTGTCTTTTTTAGCCTTTGTTTCAGAGTCTTCCCTGTGCCCCAATTCTTCCTTTCTGTGTACCCCCAGCCCCTTTCTCTGGGTTAGTGTCCAGGTGGAGTGAGACATCAACCTATGTTCCTCTCCCTTGTTCTGCTGGTCACAATAACTGCTGCAAAAACTGTCATTCCTTGAATTAACTTTCTAAGAAGATAAAATGTTCTCACCTTCTCACTTCCCAGAACCTGACTTCCACATCTCCATTAGACTTTTCTGAATGTGGTGGGCACTTCCTGTGACCACACATTCAAAACTTGCAAAAGGTCTGTGGCTCCATTTCTTTCTGCTGTTCCCATTGAAGACAATCATTGCTTATTTGCTAAACTGCCTCTGATTACAGGTCATGAGAGGGGCTGAGAGACAATTTAACAAACTGCTGAGCACCTATGGGGTGTGTTCAATCATGTTGGTTCCTGGGAATTGCAAAAAGAATTTGGGTAGACTCTGGGAGTTTGTAGGATGATGAAACCATGTTGGGGAACTGAGGAATATCAGGTATGCAGGCTAGCTGGGAGAAAGCTGCAGGTGCCAGTCTACAATCAACAGATTATTATGTGTCTAATATAAGCTGGGGGCAGCAGGCTGAGAGGAGTGTCTCTAGGGGTGACTGGCTGCCCTGGTGTTAGCAGAAGGAATTTCACAGCCATTGATCCTTTGGTGCAGGCTCAGCCAGCATTGAGCTCTGGACCCTCATGCCTGCCCAGGCTTTGTAGGCCACCCCTCATTTCCTGAGCAGCCTTTATGTACCAGAACTGAAGACTTTGTCAAATCTCTCCTTCCCTCGAAGCCCCTCCCATGCCAACCATAATCTCTCAGGCAGACAATGCAGATAGGACAACTATTCAGAAAAACGCGTGGCTGGGGAGGCTCAGGACAAGTCCCAACTGCACCTGCAGGTTTTCCTTTCCTGAGGCCGCCGGGCACTGGCTGAGCTGCACCTGCCGCGGGCCAGCGCCTGCCTCAGCCACATACCTGGCGCTGCTGCAGGCCCTGGCCTGCTCCACATCCTGCTCTGCCTGCCATTCCCTCTGCCTGCTGTGCCCCTTCTCGGCAGCCTGCAACAGGGAGCCTGTCACTCACCCACCAGCCATGTGAGGATCTATAATCGCACGTCTAGGAAAGGAACAGAAAAGCAGCACCTCCTATTTACCTTTCTGTGTTCTTTAAAAGAAAATTTTTGTGTGAAAACCTTTCTCCCACTCAGTTAATGTTTTTCATTTTCCTACCATCTCCTTCCCTTTTCTTCTTTTTGTACTCTGTTTCCTCTCTCTCCTTCTCCTTTTTCAAGACTACGGCAATCTGATTTCCCAGACTGTGGGCTTCTTGAAGGCAGGGCAAGGTTCCTTTTTCATACATCTCTTTTCTAGTATTTATCTAAGGTTGTCAGAAGCAGGGGGAAGTACACATTATGCATAAATCCAGCCAGATGAAATAAGAAGAGTGTACCCACTTCAAGTTGGAGACTAAGTAACACTCCTAAGGCTGCTATACTTTCTTCTGCATTCACGTGAATCAAAGAACAGTACCAAGTAGTTAGAAAGGCAAGGAGACAGGTGGCATGCACTACTCTTTGTCAAATTCACACTATCTAAATTAACAACAGAGCAAGCAGACCGCAGTACGAATCTGGCTTATTGCAGCTCACATAACTTGGAAGCAAGTTCGTGTTTACACAATAATATTTCATGCTTTTATACAAATCATGCATCTTATTGATTCCTTTCTGATCTTCTAAAAGTTGAGGGCCAACATAAAAAACACATTAAATTTTGTGTACAGTTAATCAGACTATAGTTATTAACAGTGTGATGACAATGCTCTAGAATTAGTGGTATCTTGGCAGAATGAAAAAAAGTTCAAGGAATGTTAGTGGGCCTGTTAAATGGGATAAATTACAATGTATGTCTAATATTTGTCTATGTTCTTTGAGTTTGTGATGAGGGACATGCATGTGTGTATGTGTGACAGAGAGGGAGACAAATAGAGATAGAGAGAAAGAGAGAGAGAGAGAAAGCAAGAGAGAGAGAATTTTAGTAAGTCCACGAGGGTCACATTCATGAAAATCCTACTGTTTACAATGGAGTATTATCCTAGCTTTATGAGATTAATTTCTCTAAGTTAATTAAATTATTAAAGATATTGTAGAAATATTGTGCAACTTCCTTATACTAAGGTATCAGTGTCACACATCTACCACAAAGAAGGACCCAAAAGTCAGGGTTTCCAATGACCATGCTATTGGTTCCATATTTAATTATACAAGAACTTCTATGATAAGCATACTCCAAGCAGAGCACTCAATGCTTACCTGTAATGATCTATGTATTTATATCATAATAGATATTGTCTTGGTTACTTTTCTCTTATTGCTGAGACAAAATACCCAACACCCAAAATGAAGGAAGGGAAGGTTTATTTAGCTTACAGTTTTGGGGGGTTTCAGTCCATACTCAGCTGGCTCCAAGGCAGGGTGGCATGGCTAAGGGGCAACTGTTCATGATGACCACAAGTGACAAGAATGAACAGGGTAAAAAAGGGCAAAACACACCTCCTTCCCTTTCTATGCAGTGCAGTACTTACATCACCAACCCCAGCCTTAGACAATGAACCAATTATAAATGCTAGATTCAGTTGCCTCCATGACTGCATGAAGTTTGGGGAGCCATCCAAACACAAACCGTAACAGGTATTATTTTATTCTTTGCCCTCTTACAAAAATCATATGAGTAGGGGCAGAGAGAGCAGTGTTAATGTAATTTTCCAAATAATATAATTTGTAGGGTAATTGATGACATACAAATGGGTGACCACACATCCTGCTTTGCCTCAACTCACCTCTGATTACATGGTTCAGGTATAATTGTGAAAATCTCCTTTTACTCTCAATATCATCCTAGTATGGATGATAAATACTGTAGAAACTCCATGTGACAAGTTTAACTCATTCTCCAGAATGATTTTGTTGCATTTACAGAAGTGTGGAAACTAATGTAGTCTTTACTTCATAGTGCCCTATAGGAATGTCATCCTCACAAATCTATAAATCACTTTCAGTTATATCAGACTTGCAAAGTGCATATGATCTGCACAGTGCCATGTGGTATTTTGTGACAATAAGAGGAAATCAGGGCAAGACATGGTTATAAGCCTTGACTGCAGATTTAGATCTAGCAAATACATGCTATCATATGTACCAGCTGTGGATCCTTGGGCTAGTTACGTGCAACTAGTAAGCACCACACTATAATTTCTTGAATCTGCCAGTTGACCACTTGGCCTTTTATAACTGGCATCTTCTCCAGACGGAAACTCTTCTCCATCACCATTCAAGATGGCTTAAACACACATTCGTTGTCCTTCTTCCTTTGAGGAACCCAGTTTCTGTTGTTCTCCTCAGAAGCCAGCAGTGGCCTCAGCCTCTCTTCATTCTCTCTGAAGTTTGTTAACCAGCCCTGGAGTCACCAGCATTTGACAGCCTGATGACCAAGGCATGGAGTTCATCACATCTAGATTGTTGGGAAAGCAAGGTCCCTGTCAAATGTCCACATTCCTATTAGTACCAAACATGAAAGCCTTCACATCCAAACTGAAACTTTCCCCTGAAGAAAGAAAATCCCAAGGTGTATTTAGGTCATAGTGGACAGGGAAACGTGTCAATGGTCTTACTCACAATACATGTACCTTTCACAGTGATCACCATCTTGAGAGTCCATTGGAAGATTTTTCAGGTAGCCTGGGGAACTCAGTTACTTTACAGCTCAGGGATACGTGGCTATAAGAACTGAAGTTGCTGCAGACAAATCTTTAATTTAGAAGTAAATAAGATCTGAACCTTAGCTTTGCTTTTTACCGGTATGGGGCACAGAACAATTTTCTTGATATTTCTAAAAATTTTCTCAATCAGTAGTATGAAAATAGCAAAACCATGTGTATGCTTACCTGTTAGGATCGTTGTGAGAAACTGATAAGAAAATCAGTGTGGAGTGCTTAGCACAAAAGTGTTCACTGGATTTCTGTATTATGCATTGTTCAGATTCTGTAGATTTTCATTCCATTTTCAGATTCTAAACAAGTCATTAAAGACACCTTGACCAAATTGTTACAATTAGTGTTCTAGACTATTCTTTGCCCCTGTGCTGAAATTCCTCCACCGGGTGGTGACTCATATTCCAAATGCTCCTCATAGAGAATACTTTGGAATCTCCTTCCTTCTGACTATGCTGGTCTGCATCTCAGGATAAGCACAGTGTCCTTTATGTAGGTAACAACTTGACTAGGTTCTCCCTTCACTGATGCAAAGATTTTAGAGATGCAGACAGGAGGTGGGGAGGTGTACCTTGGGTTAAAGGGAGGACAGACTGTATTTCACCCAATTTATTCAAATGTCCTTTAAACTGACAAGCCCTTACCCCAGGGAGCTCTCTGTGAGCCTGGTTGGGGCCACATAATAAGGGCACTGTGAAGCTGAGCAAGCAGGAGGGAGGCGAAAATAAACAAGAGGATGTGTGTCTTACGGGGAGGAATATTTTCTTGGTGGATTAGGTAGGAGGCGGGAGGTGCACACAAAGCCACAAATTACTAAGGATGGAACTGTGAGCAGCTAACTGCTGCTGAGAGCAGTGGCTCTGATGAATGCATTTCAGATGCAGGAGGATGCCTTGTTTCATTCAGGAGACCTTACTGTTGCATTTTATTCCTTTTCTACTCTCCCACAAAACTGAGTAAGCTTCCTTGAGGTGTATCTTATGAGAGGGATGTTACGTTTAGATTGTCTTCTTCAGTGATAATAAAGACTGGAAAACACTTTAAAAGATCATCTGCTTCCAACAGAGAGGGCAAACAATACACCAGAAAATACGAATATATTTTTGTTGTGTCTTTTTGATGTAGGATCTGAAGATATGGAGAACTCAGAGCAGCTTGGGAGAGCTTTGTCCAGATGATTATCTTCATATTTAACTTCTTTTATAAATTGTCATCAATTTAAAATGATGTTACTATGCATTACTATGTGTTACTGTATTGGGAGGAGATGAACTGCTACAATGAATCCAAATAATGACAGGTGGAGACTTAGCCATGCATGGTAAAGAACTGTCAATTTCTATCATGAAGGAGAAGGGCACATTCATCCTCATGGCACAGAGTGGAAGCCAAGTGAATGTTTGGGATGATTTTATGGCACCAGAAATTGCAGGCCTGGTTTCTTGCAAGTGGAGTCTTGTACACAGAGATATTTGTGGGTTAAGAATGCAGGACTACCAGTTTTCAGGGGGTGGTTTTTAAATCCTGTAGTTAAAAAAAGTACGTGATTGTTTCCCAAACAGAATCTCTCTGTGCTGCCTGTGGGAAGGTATGTACCTCTCTCAAAGGTCCCCTATCCCATTTTCTGCAGCTCTTGGAGTGAAGAGGAAGCCAAAATATTGAGGAGTTGGTGAGAAGAAGGCAACAGCCAATTCTTCAAATCATAACTGCCTGTTCACTGCTTCCACTCAGCCACTCCAGAGGTAGCCGTGCCTGGACTCTATGTTGGCTGTACTTACAGGGGGAGAAGTCAGGCCAAGCTGAGCAGCAGGGAGGTGAGGCCTGGAATAGGCTGAAGGGAGAGAACTGTTCTTCAAAGAACAAACTAAAGTACAAAAGTACAAATGGTCCAAAAGTACAAACTCCGTGTGTACACAGATGGCCCCTTTATCAAAGGAGTGAATGTTCATGTTAAAGTCATTTATGAGTTGTAACAGTAGCAAAATCAAGAGAATCTAACAGTGTACGCACAGTACCAGCAGGACAGGCTTTGGGCACACTATGGGGAGGAGCAGCAGATGTTTGGTATGTTCTATTCAGACATCCAGAAGCTCTGAGTTCTTACAGTTATGGTAAGCATCATCCTAAGCCACATCAGCATCATTTAGGGATTTTTTCATTAACCTTTTTTAAGGTTTAAATAACGTGAACTAATAAAAGAGCATTATTTACATAGACATTAATATATAGTCAACTTATAATAAAAGGTTTAAGTAACAGATGTATATCTCCTAATGATAGATTTAAATCATGTGCATAACTATTTTAAAGATAACAATATGCAATATAGTGACCATTGTTAATTTCCTATCAGCTTGTTTCAAAATTTTGTATCAGTTTTACTGTTTTGCTTTGTTTTTATTGTTTTGTTTTCTTTTAGCCTTTTTAAAATAAAAAAAAATAAATCATGCTCATAGATTGTCCACAGCTTCAGCGAGGCAATACGAAGGATGTACTCTCTAGTCTAGGGGACTGGTGTTCTCCTACACTGGACCAGAAAGAGTTAGGAAACCTTCACAGGATATGATGATATGATAAGCAGTGTGTGCTAGAAATCTCAGAATCATCCAGAGACTATAACCCAACAATTCTACTTCTAAAAACTTACCTCTATAAAGTAATGAGGCATGTAAAAAGGTTAATCTGTAGGGATGCTCACTTTTAGAATGATTTACTATTTCAAAACATGGCAATAACCAAAATATTGTGATAAGTAAGTGGCTTTACACAGTCTGAGGCAATGGAACACCCAGCAGACAATGTGAGCCAGACCACAGATAAATACTTAATGACTTAAAAACTGTTCATGAGGAATTGTTACATTAAGAAAACAGCTAGCAAAAATACCTTTCCAATGTGATTATTTGAGAAAAATATATGTATACACTACAAAAGGAAAACTATATAACTACACTTACAAATGTTTCCTAAAAGACTGAACCTACATCAGAATATTAATATTTTATTTTTAAAAATTTATTAAAATTTCTGAAATATTTTTCAGTGAACCTCAATTAACTTGTAAACAGAAAAGTTAATTAAAAATTAAAATTAAGGAAGTAATATCAGCAAGATAATGAATAAGGAGGTTCCAGTCTTCACTGCCCTACAAATGCAACAATTAACAATGACCCACTAACAGCTCTGGGAGAGCTCAGGATAAAATGCAGAAGTTGCCACAACCCATTAAGACACAAAAATCAAGGATAGCTAATGAAAAATATTAGAATTATTTTATATACACTGTCCCACCCTCCAGTGGAACACAGCTGGGGCACAAGGGAGACCCCCACAGCAACAATCTCTCCCTGTGGAAGAAAAGAATAATAGCTGGGCTCGGCAGCCTTCCCTACTGAGGGCTGTGGCACTTCTGCCACCAATAAGGTCAGGGGTGGTGAAACACATGCTGCTTTCACAAGTGATGACCTCACAGTCTTCTCCTACAATTGATGACCCAAACTGAAGGAGCTGTCCCAAGTCCAAGCCACTGTGTCCATTGTGAACTAGAGCTGCCACACTTCCTAGCTGTGCCCCCTCACACCTGTGGCTACAACCCTAGGGCAAAACCCCAAAAATCTAATTTAAAAAATCAGTAAAGAACTTGACTACACATTTCTCAAAGATATTTAAATGACTAAAAAGTATATAAAAATAGGTGCAACATCACTAATCAGCAGGTACATGCAAATGAAAGCCATATTGAGACATCACCTCACCCTAGTCAGAATGCCTATTACCAAAAAGATGAAAGATAATAAATGCTGGTGAGGGTGAAAAGAGGAAATCCTTCACATTGTTGAGGGAATGCAAGCTGGTGCAACTACTTTAGAAAACAGTATAGAAGTTCATCCAAAAGTTGAAAAATAGAACTAACACATGACCCTCAATCCTGTTTCTAGATATATGTATATGGAGGAAATGAAATCAGTGTCTTAAACAGACCTCTGTGCCTTCATGTTCACTTCAGCATTATTCACAGAGGCCCAAACATAGAAACAACTAAATACCTGCCAATAAATTAATGGATAAAAGTATGACATACATGTACAGAAGTATATAGATACATATATACACAAGCACAATGAAATATTACTCAATCTAAAAATAGAAATTACATCACTTACAATAACATGGATAAACAAGGAAGACTTACAAAAAGTGAAATAAGACCTACACAGAAAACAAAACAGAACAGAGACAGCATGATCTTATTTACATGTGGAATATTCAATAGTGAGACTCATACTAGCATAGTGTACAACAGAGGTTGCCAGCTGCTGGGAATGGGATTGGAAACAGGGAGAAGTAGTCAAAGGGTTCAAATTTTCAGTTATGCAGAATGAACTAGTTTTGTAGTCAGACAATACGTGTGTAGTTAGCAATACTGTATTAGATGCTCAAAATTTGCTAAGGGGGGTAGATCTCACCCAAAAAAGAGAAAATAAACATATGAGTTGATGGACATGTTAATTAGCTTCATAGTGGCAATTATGTCTATACATGTATATTTCAAAACTTGAAGATGTACACCTTAAATACATACAATTTTAACTTATCAATTATCTCTCAATAAAGATGTAAAACAATTTTAAAAATGTGTGTTGCATTGTTTGTATCTACTGCAAACAGAATAATAATTGGGTTGAGTTCCATTTGTATAGAAAATATTTGCACAGCAAAATGTTTTTCTTTATTTCACAGAATTCCTTATTTCATTTCTAAGTAGTATTCTATTTTTTCACTTAATATATTCTTTTGTTTAAACTTAGTAACTCATATGTAATCACAAAAGGTATTTTCCATTTAAGTATCTGTACACATAGCGAGCAGATGATACATGTTTCTTTCAGTTGCTTACATGTGTTTACTAAGGAGGCAGAAAGTAGTTCCACAAATCTAACTAGGCTGAGTTTTTCTCATGCTCCACCTGATGCCCACAGCATGTATCAGAGGGTTGGATACAGGAGGTGGCAATTTTTGTCTTTGGGATAAAGGCATGCACAAAAGGAATCTAGCAGAGGGACCATGACATACTGAAGCTGTGGTGTGGTTTCCCCAAGCAGGGTGAGGGTGGAGACGCTGGGAGCAGAGTGGAGAGGGCTCTGGGATCTGGTTTTGGTGCAGAGGGAAGAGTCTGAAATGACTTCAGAGGTTAACTGAAAGCTGTGTCTCTGCATTTTCTAAAGAAACATAATATTCCTCTTTTGCCAATCATCAAGAGTTTGTGTTTATCTTCTGGTATGTTTGAGCTTTTATTTTTATTTATTTTCATTTTTTATTTAAGAGAAAAAAGACACAGAAAAACAAAAAGCAAAAGAGACAAACAAACAACAACAACAAATCCAATACGATAACAGTATAGGTTTACAAAACAAGATGATAGGAATTTGACAATGGTCGTAATAATGCATATTGTTACCTTCAAAATGGTTGCTTAGATTAACAGATATAGACATGTAAAATTGATCTAAACATATGAGTATTAACTGTTCTTTGCCAATAACTAATACATTTAGTAGTATAGTCATTTTAGCTATCTTATGTATATATATATATATATATATATATATATATATATACAAATTTATGTCTTTTTCCTTTTCCTTTCCTTCTTTCCTCCTTTCCCATATCCCAATTACTTTTCCTCTTTGAGCAGTTTCTGACCC
The DNA here is from genome assembly GCA_004363535.1 of Dasyprocta punctata. NCBI lineage: Eukaryota > Metazoa > Chordata > Mammalia > Rodentia > Dasyproctidae > Dasyprocta > Dasyprocta punctata. The sequence goes on along the minus strand of RJWM01003037.1, from coordinate 42,152 downwards.
TTACACAATATTTATTGTAGATTTTGGATCATATATACTTTTTCAGTTTCTTACACTAGGGAGAAAATATGGTATTTACACATGTGAGTTTGATTTATTTCACTTATGAGTATGGTCTCAAGTCATGTCTATTTACTTATAAAAGTCTTGATGCAATCTTTTTTTTGATAGTCTTATCAAATTTATTCAATAATTTTTCTGTGTTTGGTGTATCTTAAAACATTCAATACACAACACAAGGTTACAATCCTGAAAGTAGTATCTATCTCTTTCTGAATTCTTTTTGCATTATTATCTTTCTCTGAACAACACACTTTACACTGTCCTGTTGGCCTTTCCATTTTTTCTGTGGAGGGTACAATTCCAATAAAGTGTCTATCCACTAACTGCAACAGTGAAGAGACTGATGATGAACATCCTGGCTGGCATTTCACTGTCCTGTAATTATCAATTATTTGGTCTACTAGACTGCAATCTTTCTTTATAGCTGAGCAGTACTCCATTGCATAAAAGTACCACATCTTTTTTATACATTCCTTGATTGATGGGCACTTGGGTTGTTTCCAAGATTTGGCTATTACAAATTGGGTTGCTATAAACATGGGTGCACATACATCACTGTGGTATGATGTTTTCAATTCTTCTGGGAAAATGCCCTGAGGTGGAATAGTGGAGTCAAATGGAATCTCTAATCCTAGCTTCTTGAGAAATCTCCACACTGATTTCCACAGTGGTTGTACCAGCCTACACTTCCACCAACAGTGGAGAAGAGTTCCTTTTTCCCCACAGCCTTTCAATGGAATAGATTAGAAGATACAGCCATAACTACAGACACACTCAGCCACATCATCTTTCACAAATGGGCCAAATGTGTACACTGGAAGAAAGATAGACTCTTTTATCAATGGTGCTGGATAAACTGACTTTCCATATGCCAAAACCTAAAATTAGATCCATGCACTAAACTAAAGTCAAAATGGGTCAAAGATCTAAATATTAAAACAGAGACACTAAATCTACTGGAAGACAAAGTAGGTAAAAATCTTGAGGACATAGGAGTAGGCAGAGAGTTCATGAACAAAAATCAAACTGCACGGGAAATATTTTCCAGAATTAACAACTGGGATCTCGTCTTATTAAAAAGTTTTTCAAGTCAAAGGAAATCTCTAACAGAGTGAGAAGAAAACCCACAAATTGGGAAAATACCTTGACCAACTGTCCCTCACACAAAGGACTTCTATCTAAAACATATAAAGAATTAAAAAAAAATCAGGCCCCCAAAATTCAAGGACCCATCTGAGATGAATACATACTTCTCAGATGAAGAAATACAAATGGCAAATAAATATATGAAAAAAAGTACAACATCAATGGTCATTCAGGAAATGCAAATCAGAATAACACTGAGATTCCATCTTACCCCAGAAAGAGTGGCCAAGATTGAGAAATCAACCAATAACAAATGCTTGAGTTTTTAATCCAGTCTACTATATTCATTGGGGGCCCTGTCTACGTAAAGAACTAACTGCCCTGGCAGGTATAAACATGTGTGTAGATAAAATCCCTGTCCTCAGAAGCTTACAAGTTGGTAAAGTTGCAAGACACACCCTCACACAGTAGTTTATTTCATATTAGAGTAGGTCCCATATATTTTTCATCTGTATCTCACTCAATACCTAGCAGTAAAGACATTTCAATGCTAAGTGCATTATTAGCCTTTTGACATTACTTAATTATTCATTGCTACAAAAATTCTATGATTTTCAGTGAATGCCCAAACTCTAACATGAATAATATATGTTTTTGTGATTATGTAATTTGCCCTTTCATTTGATGAATCCAGATGTCTTATGACAGTTTTGTACTGATAATCTATGATAAAATATCTCTAGAGATGTTAACACCCAGCGTCTAGTGAGTAACTTCTTGTCTCCCACCTGTGTTATTTGCACCTTACATAGAGTTAAGTGATATATGTAAGTGAACTTTATCTCCACCCCCAAGCACCATTCAGTTAAGTAGAGAAAGTAAGCAGGTTTGCACTCTTTTTTGTACTCACATGAAACAAAACATACCTAAGAATTCATATTATCATGGAAATCATTTGGGTCTTTGAATACTTGGGCTTCAAATTCCATCTGGCTCTGTAAATTAAAAGAGCTCAACTTAGTACAACTTCCACAAAAGGCAGAAAACAAAACAAAACACTGGGTATATCTCTCCAGTGTTTCCAGAGAGACAAAATTACTAGGGAGAGTGGGTGTTGGGAACTTCTAGTGTTCATGTGTTTTTTACTCATAGATCTGGTCAGTGCTGACTGTATTCCAAATGTGACACTTGATTCTGGAGCCACAAAGATGAACGAGAACTTCTGATGCTGCTCTCCAGGAGTCTCCAACCTAGTGACAGAGACTGCTGCTTTCTAGGACCCTCACACATAGTGGCCAGAACCTGGGAGATGAGTCAGACTATGAGGGCTACAGGATGGGGCCGCTCACAGTGGCCTAGGAGAGTTCAGGAAGAAGGATCAAGGAACAGTCAATCATGGAGGGGGAGGAGGGTTATAAAGCTTCCTTGGCAGAAGGCAGGCAGCCAGAGTGAGGAAGCAATGTGGTTTAGCAGGACAAAGACTCAAGTGCCTTCATGGAATATATTAAAGAGGAGGGTGATGTGACCTTAGCAATAGCAGTTTCAGAAGTACATAGTAGTGCTGATTTTAAATCTGGAAAATTCTTTCAAGAAGCTGGACAGTGAGAAGAAAATCTATTAGATAAGAAATAGAAGTAGCTGTGGAATTAAGATTTTTTATCTCCTGCCTTCTTACCCTTCCATCCTCTTTTCTTCCTTCTCTCTTTGTTTTGTTTTTCAGATGGCACAATTTTAGATCTTTTAGAATCTTAATGGGAAGATTTTAGTAGTGAGGGAAGAAGCTGAAGATGTTGAGTAAAGGTAAAGGTAGATGATGAAGTACTTTTGGGGAGGAAGTAAGAGAGGAAGAGGGAGACAGATCCAGAACTCTCCACTGGACATTGCTAATGTCCACCCATCCACTCACACATCCACGTACTCTTCCATCATTTACTAGGCACCTAGTTTGTGCTACGCACAAAATGTGGGAAAATAGAAAAGAATCAAGTTCACGACTTCAGGGAGCTCACATGTATGTGGTGTGGCAGACCATAAATAAAAGAGTACATGTTTTTTTAGATAATGTAAATAGCTACAAAGAAAAGAAAGCATTGTTAAAGGATGACACAAATAAAGTAGTTAAGGTGGTTAAAATGAGGCTCCACGAGGAAATGACATTTGAACAGAGACTCGATGAAAGGAGAGACTGAGACATATAATGGTCTGGGAAAACAGCATTGGTTCAGAATAACAGCAAGTGTAAAAGCAGAGAGGGAAGGAAAGCAAGACATGGAGTGCAGCTCTGGGGACACAAGAGAATGAAGACGTGTGGGACATATGCCTGGAGAGAAGAAAAGAGGCCACTGTACCCTCTTTGGAACCCACTGGGGAGTTTCAAGCAAGGGTGTGGCATGATAGCATTGTGCACTTTTAAATATAGTGGGTACTGCGGAGGAAAGGCAGTAGGGGGACAACAGTGAAATCAAGAAAGCTAATGATTTTGGCTAGGTGACAGATGAGGTGCTTTGATTAGGTTAATGGCAAAGACGTGTGGAGAAAAAGTTATAATCAAAAATATATTTTGGAGGAGCAGCTAAAAATATTGCAGGAGAGAAGTAAAGAATGGGTCCTCAGTTTGTAGCTGAACAATAAGGTGCATTGGGGTATCATTTAATGACAGAGGAAATTAGGAGAGGAGCAAGTTTGGGAGGAAACTCAGAATTTATTGTGGATATCCAAGAGAACACGTGGAGTAGACAGCTAGTGAGACAAATTAGAGCTTAAGGGAATAGGGATATTAACAAATCATGAATCACATCACCCCACCTGCTTAAACCCCAATGAATCATTGCTTTCAAGACAAAACCCAAGCGACACAGGACATGGTCCTTCTGGGCAGCCACCACCTCCCTTGTAGCCTCGATCACACCAAGTTATCTTCTAAGACAGACTCATTGTAGTATCTTGCTCATGCTTTCTCTTTCTTCCACATTCTTTCTTTACCTATGTCACTCCTTTTGCTTAGATTATTTCCTTCCATTTGACCTGGTTATTTCTGAAACCCAGTTTTTCTGAGAAGCCTTCCTATGCCACACATATTCCCCAGTGGATCCACATATTGATGGTGATGTCCTTCTTCCTGCCTCTCACTAGGATCCACACATACTTCTCTGGACTCTGCTAAAGAAATCCTAGGGTCTTCCACTAATTAGTGGATGAACATTAACAAGTTGCCTAAATTCCACATCTGTGAGACTTAGTTTCCACATTTGTTAAATGAGCATAATCATACAGCTTACTTCATAGGTTGTTAGAGGGGTTAAATGAGGTGATATGGGACATAGTTCTTATGACACTACCTGGCAGAGATGATGCACCATACAAGTCAGTAAATATTATAATAATACTCATCATACTGTTGCATAATTATTTTCATGTTGGTTTTTGCCCTTGAATGCAGCCGTTGAGTCTTTCATCTGTTCTTCTGGCCCATATAGTAAGCCTCATCAGCAGCTGCTTAACATGAATAAGTTCATGAATGAAAAGTATAGCACTGGGCTACAATCACACTGCAAGATGAAGTAACAGGCTCCTCTTTAGTGGTCTTTCTGTATTTAGAAGCTATTCTCTCCATGAGTAAATATAATTCTTCTGACATACCATTCACCAAACCAAGAAGTTTCAGATTGTTTCTCCTAGATTACATTTAAGTCATGGTTCAGTGAAAGTAATATTGCTACCTTTGGATCAGGAAGACATGGTCCAAAAGCTTCCAGAAGAAGAGCTTCTTCTCTCACAGCTTTCTCATAGTCTGCAAAAGACAGCTTCCCATCATGGTCATAGTCCTGGGGACAGAAGGGCAGGCAGTAGCAGTGCATCAATAAACACAAAGCTTACTACAAATATATACTCTTTTCATAATCAAATGTTAACAGAAGTGTAAGAAAAATAACGTTATTAGGTTATGAGATTGAAATGAATTTTTTGAGACTGCTGTGGATACAACCCAGGGCCTTCAACATGCTAGGCAAACTCTCTACAACTGAATTATACCACCAACCTGAAAGAATTTTTAGTATTGTAATTAAGAGCACAATTCAAATTTTACATTTTATTAAATGGGAAAATTAAAATTAATTTGAATTTCTATTTATAGTCTATATGTAGCCCATAAATTCCACTACAGATCTCTAAATCTCTATACTTACCATTTTCTTAAGTGTTATTTCAACCAAATCTTTAATTCCCTCATCAGGGTCTTCCTCAGATGGTTGTTTGAGAAGGCTGTTCTTTAGCATGTGAAACATTTCTTCCTTTGAAATGAAGCCATCGCCATTCAAATCAAACACTTCAAAGCAATCTTAAAAAAATAAGTTATGAATTTGATTTTATTGCTAAGATAACATTTTCTCTGACTGAGTTTTCAGGGCCAACATCTATCTTGCTGAACTCTGAGAAGTTCATTGCAATCTGATTTTCATAAGAAAGGTCATCGTGCACTAGTTAAATATATTCAACAATTATTTTAAAAAGTTCTCTTACCCTTAGCTATGAAAAATCACACCAAAGAACCATTACTTGGACATTTTCATCTTGCAACTCTTAAAAAGTTGATTAAAATAAGACTTTTCAACAGAGTTCATCAGAATTAATTAAGAATTAAATAGAATCAGAGCAATTGAATTACTGTTCTCTGGTTTGATGGCTACAATTCAAGTAACATGAAATACTTGTACAGAAATGTATTCAGTTCATGTATAATTAGAATATTTAGTAATGCATATGTCATCTTTCTTGGCATGCATCATTTCTCACAATTGCTTGATATTCCTTTATTAATTTTCTTTCATTATTTGCTGACTTGAATTGTCTCCAGGAAGAAGTTAAGTGAGAATTTAAAGCAAGTATGCGAACAACCAACCAAACAAATAACCAACAAACCTACATAGTCAGCTAGCTGGGGTGATTTAAATGCTTTAGCTATATTAATCATACACAAGCTAGTAAGGTAACCAATACTCTTACATTTCATTTTTTCTTCCAAAGATCCTCGAAGAAAAAGTGATAATCCATTAACCCATTCTGTCACATTTACACTGCCGTCATTGTCTTTATCAAAACCTCGGAATACTAGAGAGAAAGAAGAGAGAGGGAAAGAGAGCAGAAGATAATGGTGCTCATTTTAATTCTCCCCAAGTTATCTAGAATAGTATTATTTGTATTTAAAATCAGAGAAAATTTCAGAATCCCACACCTCAATGTCCTCATTTGACAAAGGAGGAAACTATGACATAATAAAGTCAGAAAACTCTTTCAACATTCAAATGTCTTCTTCATATTTTGTGAGAAAAAAGAATATTCTGAATATCAAAATATAAGAATCACTAATCAGTAATTAATACTGATATATTTGTACATTAAATATGCTACTTAGGTATGTTCAATATATTGATATGAAATACATAATTTTATATTTTGTCACTCAAATAATATATGAAAAGATTGTATCAGAATTTTTATTGAATTATTGTCTAGGATGTAAGGAAATTTAAGTATCCTTTTTAAACTATTGAATTTATTATATTAAGTAGAAATGTTTTGTGCTTTTCAGTATAAAATAAAGAATACTTACCTCAGTTTGACATTGTATTCTTTTAAATATACAAAATAAGTAGAATATCACTTACTCTTCTATGAACTTTGGAAAATTAAATTAAAGTTTTACATTCAAATAAAACTGGGAATGCTGAGCATTAAACTTTCTACCAAGAGCATGACCAACCTTTATCATCCCAGTTACGGTTGGATTTGAGTGATTTGAATTGTACATTTCTTACCTCGGTCCATAATCATGTCATCTGTCATTCCAAATGTCATGTGAAGAATGTTCCGAAATGCATTGCGATCTAGTCCAATGGCCACCCCTGGTCGTTCTGCTGCTTCTCCCACCAAGTTATAGAAAAGTTTTATAAGACAGTTCACTTCAAATTTATTAACTGCAAAATAATAAAATTAACATTTAACTAATGTACTCATTACATCTTTAAGCAATAACTTAAATTTTGCATTAATAAGTTTATATACATACAATATCAAAGGCATCAAATATATAGTTGTTCCTAGATTATCCTATTTTAAAGTTCATGACACTTAAGTTAATGTAAGATGATGGCCAATGATTCACCAAAAAGAAGCAGAATTTCTTCCAAACAGAAGTCAAATGGGAAATAGACCTAAGCTCAATCATGTTTAGAAAAAAAGAAAACATTGGCCAAATAACCTAAAAAATGATTTTTGTGCCATTATAAACTCAACAAGGTCAGTACAGGAGTGAGTTAAAATACGAATGCTGATATTTAAGAGTATGTTGTAGACAGGGTTTTCAAGCAGAACAAGATAATACAGTACACATAATTCATAGTATTATTTTATTGTAGTCATCCAAAGAGTCAAATACAAAAGAAACAGTGTAAGAAATCTGTCCACACACTAAGACCGAAAGAATCCAGCTGAGAGCCTGGATCCTGTGGCAATGTCCTCCATGAATCCGGCTGAAGACCTAGAGCCCATGATAATGCCCCACCATGAGTCCAGCTGGAGGCCTAGAGTCCACGACAATGTAAGTTTGTTTCACGGATCTGCACTGGGAAGGCCAAAAGGTCAGCGGTGGAAGCTAGAAAGTCTGTGTCAGGGGAATGTAGGATTTGTGCCAGTAGGTTGAGGGTTCTGCACTGCCATGAAAAGTACCACAGTCATCCTCAGTGACAATGAGGTCCCGAGCCCCTCTGGTGATGAGAATAGCCAAGTTCATGTCAGGAAGCCAGTGTGACAAGCTTCTCCTGGAGATTGAACAGCACACCATCTTCCCCTCCAGAGACAGGAAGTGATGCTCAAAGTTAGGACCAGAGCTTCCCCAAAATGAACCACAGCCATTCTCAGCAACAAGGTCCTGAGCTCTTCTGACAATGAGAACAGCCAAGTTCATATCAGGAAAGAAGCTTGACAAGCTCCTCCAGGAGAGCCAACGGCAACAGGAGAACTAACAACAACACTACTTCCTCTCCAGTTTTCCTTTTTATCTTGGCCATAAGTCTCAGGTGGACCATCCACATTCAGCACTGTGCTGATTGAGTTCAAATGGTGTTACAAACTGATCACCTGTTATCAATCCACCACAGAGTGGTATTCTTAAAACCAGCATTTGATTATAAGCATTCTTTTTTTTTTTTTTTTTTTTTTTTTTTTTTGCGGCACCGGGGATTGAACTCACAACCTCACACCTGTCAGACAGGTGCTTAAGTCACTGAGCCAAACTCCCAGCCCTTGATTATAAGCATTCTTGAGATTTATAAATTTGCTTTTCCCTGGAAATCAATACCAGGTTCCTGAAAACTAAGTGATGGTTCTTACTTTACCATTTGTGAATTATAACCTACATTTTGGAAATCAGAATCACCCATGTTTCAATAAAGAAGTTTTAAGTATATTCTAGTACCTAATATGGCATCCCTTATGGATTACATGAAAAAAATTAACCATGTAACTATTCAGTAGCACTTTAGAGGAAAGACATTTATATTTAAAGGATATATGCATAGAAAGACACCTGTACACAAATGCATAAAGGAAGGTATTTGTTGGTATTTATAAACACTAGGCAATTATTTGTTTTCCAGCAGTCATTTGAGGTACATAAGTGGAACGGTTACTGCCTGGCAAGGAAAATATAAAAATGATTATAAATATGAAGCATGGGTGGAAGACAGAAAATTTTACTTGAGACAAAATTATTGTTGAATATTCTCAAAAACGAGGACAAAAACTTTGTGCATATATGAGGAAAGAGCACAGAGGAATAAAGAAATTACATTTCATCCTATAGATCAGAATAGACTTGAGTGTGATTTCTGATTTCAAAACCAGATTTTAAGAGAAATATTTAAAACTTCAGAAGAGGAAAAATATAGTAAATGAATTAAATATCAGAAAAGAATATAATAGTTATAATTTAAAAATGAGTTATTGGTCACTGTTGAAAACACTAAAGTAGTCCTCTGAAAAGCTAAACACAGGCTTACCTAATGGTCAAGTAATTGTACTTCTGAGCATATACACACAAAAATTGAAAGCAAGAACTCAACCAGGTCCTTGTAAGTACATCAAAGTTGGTAATATTTCATTATAGTGATTAACACAGTAACAAAAAGATAGACACACTTCAAATATTCATTGTTGGATGAAGGGCTAAAAAAATGTTATGTGTCATACAACTCAATATTATTTGGTCTAACAGGAAGGGAAATACAATTGTGTGCTCCAGAATGGACAAACATTTATGGATGTTAAGTGAAAAAAAGCCAAAGAGAAGAGGGCAAATATTTTATGATTCCACTCATATTCAAGTCACAGTGACAAAAAGAAGAATGGTTGTTTCCAGAGGCTGAAGGAAGGAGCAAATGAGGGAGTTATTATCTAACCCATGTAAGGTTTTGTTTGGGGAAGATGAAGAGTTCTGGAGATGGATGTGGTGGTAGCTACATAGCAGTATGAATGTACAGTCATTGCACCTTATCCAAAGTTTTGCTTTCCAAGGATTCAGTTAGCCACAGTCAATCAATGGAAAACTTAATAATTTGTTTTAAAAACTTTTACTCCCGCATATACTTTATTGTTCTATTTTATTATTCATCATTGCTATTAATCTCTTGCATGTCTAGTTGTAAATTAAATGTTATCATAAGTATGTATATATAGAATAAAACATGGTTCTGGTACTATCAGACATCCACTGGGGAATCATGAAACATATCCCCTAAACATAAGAGGAAACTTCTATACTTAGTTGCTATACTTAAATACACATAAAATGGTTAAAATAATACATTTTATAGTGTACATAACATACACACATATGCACACATACATGAAAAGCTCTTTTAAAACTCCCATGATCTATTAGTGGTTGGGGAAGAAAAACCTACATGAAAAATAATGTGCTCCATTCATGTGCCTGAAGTGCTAACTGAGAGCATGTTGATTAGTCACTTTTCCCATCTCAAATGAAATAAAAATTTTAAAACATTAGCTTAATTTATGATCCAAAGAAATGAAGGACAGCTATGAATAAATTTTTCTTATAGAAATTACTACTTAAATTCTAGAATGCTAGAAAAAATAGCTTTTCATCTTTTGGGAATACCATACATGTATTGTGCAGACCATATCTGTAGAATTATATAGAGGTTGGATAAGATCCTCTAACTAGATGGTTAGATAAGATCCTTTCTTTCTCCCTGGTTCAACAAAGTGTGTTCATTTCATCCACTGTATTACCATCTGGCAGCTAAACAGAAATTTGACTTTAGGTAAAAAACTTCTATTTAAACAAATTTTAAAGTATTATCCCTCAGTGACTTTCACCTATTCCTATAGACTGTAGTAACGTTTACTTTTACCTAGTAATCATCAAGGTTTTTAAGGCTCACTTAAAATTTTGTCTAAGAGCAAAAATCAAGAATTCTTTTTTCCATGAGATCATTTTACTAATCTTTAAATACATGTACTCACCTTTCAGTTGTTCACAGAATGCTTATTTGCAATGCATTGCAAGTAAACAGAATAGAGACTAAATCAAAATCAATTATATGTACAGAAATTAATGCATTGGCTATGAAAATTTACCAAAAATGTTTACTAGATGTTTTAAGGATATCTGGATTTCCCCCCAAAATGAAAGTGTTTTAAGAAAAACAACAGAACAAAATCTTCATCAAATCACAATAACCACAATAACACCTTAAACTACAAGGTGCCTTTTTACAATTTTAAGATGCATATACTCACCATAAATTTTATTCATAGCATCATCCCATTAACAGAACGTTTCCCACTTATTATATCAGACACTGAAGATGATGATAAGGCAATAGAACCCACAATCTCCAGAACTACATGAAAACATGTTCATTCCCCTTCTTTGCACAGTGGGAATGTTTCAAAGATTACAGCTTCTCCAGTGTTTTTCAAGGGGCCAATAGTTTTGCAGTGAGCATACAACATCCAAGCTTGCACACTACGCAGTGCCTTTCTCATCTAAACCACATAGTGGCTTCCTAGCCTAAGTGCAGTTCTGTTTCTGAATCTGAATACAATCCTAAATTGATCAACTAAGTTCAAATGTGAGATTAGAGGAGGTATCTCTAATAAATACTTATCTTGCACTTATTAAATCCTCCTTTACCTTTCAACCCTACTAGCAACTGGAAAGCGGAAGTCTAAAGTTGAGAACAGATTCTTTACCACGTGTTTAGCTTTACTGAGCACTTTGGTTTCCCCAAAAATCTTGCTCTGAGTCACAGGTTTCTGTGCCATTTCAATTCACCTTTCCCAATGAGGAGCATAGGGTCATAGCTATTTCCCCCAGAGCATCTTTTACTAAGCTTCCAGAATTTAAACCTGCCAATTTATTTTGTTCTAGAAAGAGTTTGAAAGCCGGCTAGGGTCCATATTGTACGCTGGTTATGCTACTTTTCTAAGTCCTGTGGTTTTGGCTACTTCTTTATGACTTCATTACGAGTCTAAAACCATATGTTTTGTGGGCATTTATCATCTTCTTTCTACAACGTAAAAGTAATTTGAGGGGAGGGTCTAAGCAGCAAGTAAGTGCATGTGGAGTGTAGATGGCACAAGACGCATGGATATGAGTTCTTAAGATCCTGAGCACGGTTGCCTGTCTATAGAAGCTAGCATTCAGGGATAGGATTCTCTTCCAGACTTCTTTTTTAGGGGGGAGGGGTGGAAGGGTTTCCATCAGCGCACCATCCTAGAGGCAGGAAGCAGTCACAGCAACGGAATTAGCCCTGGGTCAGATAGCACCTGGTCCAGAAGCCTCGGTTTGTCCAGCACTTGATTCTTACTTACAATGCTTGCAATTTTTAGTTAAGGTGTCCGTCAATTTCTGCAGCTTCTTTCGATTCATGCCGGGTGCTCATGGAATCCTGGCGCTGCTGGTGTCTCCAGGAGCGCAGCTGGAGCCCTTGTGAGCCTGGGAGCTGGAGCAGAGTGGCAGTCTCTGTTGCCTAGAGCTTGCGTTGCTTTAACACGCTGTGCGACTATGGCAACGGTTTAGCTACCCGCTGATTGGCTCCTGGGCTAGGACACCTAAGTGGCCCCTTTTCACGGAGCAGCCATGGCAACGGCTGAGTCTGTCGCCGATTGGCTTCCAGTAAGGACACATACACGCCCTACACACAATGTGGCCATGGCAACGGTTGAAAAAGCCAGCTATTGGCCGCTCTTGATGGGGGCGCAGCGCCAGAGTGCGGTTCCGGAAGCAAGTGTTTCAGCCTAACACGTTGCAGCAGAGTTTGATTGCTAATGCTAGTTTTAATTTTCAAATGTCACTGTCTTTTGAGTTCACAGCCTCCCCTTTTACAGAGTAAATTATGAAAGTCTAGAAAGTATGGTGTGCACGTTTTGTGGTAGGTTTTGGGTGACGAGTGTCATACCTCTTAGAGAGGCTTAAAGTCTTCAGGGAGATAGGAAGGGGTATTGGATGTGCTTCATAAAACAGCAGGCGTGTATTCAGATGATCGGTTTTTTCCTGCCTTGGGCTGAAGGATGAGAAGTTTGCTTTTGGGGTGAATTACCTGGGAATCTGGCTTAAAATGTCTTCATGTTTTCGAGATTAAGAAGAAATTGGAGTCGTTTTTTGTCTCTTACAGGGACCACCTCGTTTTTCAGAGGTGGAAGTTGTCCGCAGAATCTGTGAAGTCACCGGAAATTTTGAAACAGGCTAACTGCCAGGTAGGTGTGGGGGTAGAGCCCTTCCTTGTTTTTCTGGAAAATCTCATTAAAATGGGTGCTTTGCATATTTAAAATATAGGTTCTGTGCCTGCAAAACAAAACACCTCCCCCCACCCCGGAAATAGTCCTTGCATTTGTGGTGTAAGAGAACTTTCTTCTTTTCTTAACTGCAAATGGGATACTCCGTTTGGATTGACAGCAATAGAATGTGCTTGCTCAGTCAGGAGCAAAAGCCTATATTACACTTCAGAGCTCCTATATGTTTAACTTTGGCAGGGAAAATGCCTTCAGAATCCAAAGTACTCTGCAGAACACATATCCTACACATAAATATAATATACAATACACAGACGTCTTCTTCAGACTGAAAGCAGTAACATTTGCCACCCCAGAGTAACAGTCCAAAATGAAACAGTTCCAGTCTTGAGGTATCTTGTTTTCTTCCGCTGTTTCATGCATTTGTGAAATGAAAGATTGGGTAGTGTTTGAAACTGGAGCCAAGGATGCTTGGTGATATTGGAAGCTGTGTTATTTTAAAGCAAATTCCCTGAAACGAGAAAATCAATATGGCATGGTAGCCGTTACAAGTTTGTAATTGGACTCTGGTTAAGCAGTGTCCACATAGCTAGAAGTTGAGAAACTTCTGAGATGGAAGAAAACAAATGGGAATGATGGGGGCATATTCTAATTACACTAACCTTTGAATGCTTAGTGGTTTCTGTTAGATTACAGAGTTGCAGCAAATATTAAAATCCTAAAGACTGTTGCATTGCTCATTTCAAAAGGCATGGGAGTAGGGTGGTTGTCAGTAGTTAGCAGGAGGAGTAGCCTGTGGGCATGTGAGATATGTTGATGGTCACCTTGTGCAGCATCTTGGAAACGGGCCTCCACTGGTGGTGCCCATAGATGAGACTACCTAGGCATCTTGGGAGCGAGTGTACAATGGGTGCTTTCTGGAGAGTACCTATAGGTGAAATAAACAGTGATGATCTTACCAGAAACAACCAGCCATATCCCTTTAAAGTGGAAATATGATGTAGGGGCAATATCACAGTCCCTTGAGAGCAACATTTGTGAGGCACCTCCTCTGCCCTGCCCCTCTCCTCCAGTTCCATCTTCCACGCTATTCTGTTCTTTAAAATGTGGGAATGAACTGTTGTGTAAAACATACTTCTTTGAGAGCAAACTGTGGAGCTGAACTTCACATGAAGTTTTAACAAATCTTTGTCAGGGAAAGTGCAGCATTTATTTGAGGCATGGTTCGTCAACATATGGATAAATGTCAGAGTTTTCATTATATTCTTGTGATGTTTGAAACCTTAATATTTTTATAGTTTAGGAACACATTGCAAGCTTGATGCAGTCATATTTCAAGGCAAAACTGAAACTTTTATTTGTAGTTTTTAGTTGCTTGTGTTGAGTAGACACAGGATTACTTTCCCCCAAAGGCTTTCTCAGAGTAAGGCAATTAAGTCTGAACAGTTACCTCATATCGAATCAATCAATAATGGAATAGTAAAAGATTGTGTTTAATTTGTATGGGACACAATTTTTACTGTGCATGAAATGATCATAGAACTTTCCAAAATTCAAGCAACCTTGAGGTGGATGCTTTTGTAAATACAAAAGTACATTAAAGTGCCTATTATTGCTATAATGTTTCCTTTAATTTTGTGTTCAAAACAATCTCTCTTTTGATTCACCACCTTTTGGAATGTTACCATGATAAATAACTTGGACCTTGACTTGATGAAAGTGTTTTCCTTAATATAGATCTTTATGATGAAGGCTGTTTAGGAAATGATATCACAGAATTCATATCCAGTACAGGGTATTACAAATCTATTATGAAATTGATTTGATGAAAGGAAATTAGAGAGTTTAGTTATCCATATCATTTAAATTCAGTTTTACTAATTTTATTTTGTAGAGATAGTGATATAAAGTTTGAAGTTAAATTTATCCAACTGTTTGAGTGGTTTGAGTCTTTGCTGCTATCTCTGGCCATGTTCTCTTTGACTTCATGCTTTAGTGACAAACTGCTCTCTGCACTTGAGCCCACTGAATGCTGTCACCTCAGGTCTTTGGTGTATTTTTCACTCCATCCACCTTTAATTGCCATTCTTCAAAGGGCTCTTTAACTTCCCTATGGAGCGTGAATTGCTACTGCCCACTTGTCCTCTGCCTTGAGACTGTTTCCCTTCTAGTATGTGCCGCTATGCAGAATAAATTCACTTGCTCTTTCTAATCTCTTCCCTATAGTAAACTATAAATTATGTGGTATTGCACTCTTCATTCTTATATTTAAGTCTACTTTAATCACTTTATCTCTGTGTCTGTATATTACTTCCTGTCTCATTTTTACCACCAATATTTGGGATTTCCACAAACATTTATTCACACTTAATTCTATAAGAAGAAGCTTTAAAATTAAGAAGTTTGATTTTCTTTTCTTTTCTTTCTCTCTTTCTTTTATTTTTTCTTGGTACTGGGGATCAAACTCATGACCTCATGCTTACCAGGTAAGCACTTGAGCTAAATCCCCTGCCCAGACTTCCTTTTCTTTATCAATCCTTCCTATTTGATAATTCTTGAAAACAAAATTAAAGTTGATATCCACTATTCTGACTGTTCTTCACAAAGTTGAACCTTATGAAAACATCAGCAATTCACTGCTGACCTACAAAGAAACTTCAATTTCGTATCAACAGAATGCAAGGTTGTCTATTTTTATATTTGTCCAATATTTCAAGCTAAGCAAAGTGAAAATTTTATCTGTAAATTTAAAGTGGTTACATTATCCTTCAGTCACTCAGAATGCCTGTAATTCCCATTCTAGATTTATGGTGTGCTATAGGAAGGAATGTGGAATGTTTTTCTGTCAACTTGTTGGCTTTGTTGATGGGGAATACCGAATGACTTTGCTCTGTTCTCACTACCCCTGACCTAGTTGCCGTTGCTCTGAATGGAAATGGTTAGCACAGAAGTCCTGGTAATATATATTTTTTGCTTTTTTTTTTTTTTTTTGTGTGTGTGTGTGGCACTGGGGATCAAACTCACAACCTCACACCTGCCAGCGCGGGCACTTAAGCCATTGAACCAATCTCCCAGCCCTTGTTTTTTGAGGCAGAGTCGCACTATGTAGCGCAGGCTGGTCTTGCGCTCGCGTTGTAGCCCAAGGCAGCCTCAAACTCACAACGCTCCTCCTACCTCAGCCTCCTGAGTGCTGGGATTAAAGGCGTGGGCCGTCACGCCCGGCTTTTATATTTTTTGCTTTTAATTGAAATTGATGCTGCTAACCAGCTATGCAGACTGCACCTTGTCTAACACTGGAGAAATGCAACCATGTGCAAAATATCATCTTGCCGTTTGGATTTTATCTGTAATAGGAGGTCACACTAGTTCTAACGTACATTTTATTTCTAGTACTATGTAGAAAAACTGAAAAATTAAGAAAGGCATTTTGCATTTAGAATTGTTGAAGAGACTTGGCAAATGTTGTTATCTTTATGTTTATGGACATGTCCTCAATCTGTTTCAGGAGAGTTTTTTTAATGTGATGCCAAATCTCAAGATCACGTTTTTTTTTTTTTTTTTTTTTTTTTTTTCCGGTACCAGGGATCCAACTCAAAACCTTGCACCTGCCAGACAGGTGCTTACGCCACTGAGCTAAATCCCTGGCCCTCCAAGATCACATTCTAAGTGTTGCACTTGCTGCATTCATTCATGCATTTAAACAGTAACTTTATATGTCCACTGTTAGCCAGGCATATTATGCTGCTAGGTACCAATGAGATATGCTGCTAGGTACTTATCCTCCATATGGGCACATGGTAAGATGGTATGTATATGAGTTTGAGAAGACCATTCTCTGCCCACTCTGTGCTCACATCATTGGTGTGTATCCACTAGTCCACACACTGGTCTGGGAAATATTTCCTAAAACTCTAGAGTATGAGGAGACTCAATTTGTTCGCTCATTCAGATGTGATGATGAGATAGAATGTGATGGTGTGTTATTATAAAAGAAATAAGGTAAACTGAGAAATGTCAGGTCCTAGCAACTCTTACCAGAAGGTGCTCTGATACAATGTCAAAATTAATCCAATGGGGAGCAGACCTGTGACATGTTATGGACACTCTCACCCTGCATTGTCCTTTCTTTGTTCTTACTTATCTTCTTAAAGGCAAGGGTTATTGTCAGGTTTTGAAGATGATAATAGAGAGGACTGTATGCTTCACTGTAATGGGCCCCAGCCATGAGCCGAGCATGTGCTGGGACATGGTGGTACAATGCAAAGCAGGTAGAAAAAGTCCTCCTCTGGGCACTGTTCATCAGTGAAAAGACAGATGCTGATTACATATTTGGAAAAAGTAGATAATAACAAGCTGTGCAAATTATTATCAGAGGCTATGCCTTAGTTACTTTTTTCTCATTGCTCAGACAAAATACCTGACACCCAAAATTAGGGAAGAAAAAGTTTATTCCTTACAGTTCTTGGAAGTTTCAGTCCATATTCAGCCGACTGTAAGGCAGGGTGGTGTGGCGGGGCTGCCATTCATGGCTGCTACAATAGCAAGGCAAACTGGCAAGAGAGAAAACCGGCCTTCCTCTCACCCTTACACTGTGTGTGGGCTCCACCCCTGGCGGGTGCGGCACTCACATCACCAGTCCCAGCACTAGACAACAAACCAATCACGAACACCAGACTCAGCTGCGCTCATGCCATGATTACATGAGACTTGGCAGGGACATGGGAATATAACCCATAGCAGGCTATAATCACTTTTTATTAAACATGATCAACAAATAAGAATAGCGTGGTGACCAAATTAGTCACCTCCATCCAGTTCACTACTTTGTAATGAAATAGATCTAAATCTCAACATCTGCCCTGCCATTCACTACCCAAGTGATTATGGCATTGTACATACCTCTTCCATGCTCATTTTCCACATTTAACAATGACCAAAGAAATAGTACCCACTTCATGAGATAGCTGAGAGATTAGCTTCACTGAGACTTCAAAGCATTGGTGTAGGTGTAGTAGGCTGAGCACAATCCCACTACTTAGTTATTATCATTATGAGTAGTAGAAGTCTTGTGCGTGGCTTCCCCGTCTCTGGGGGCAACATTATGATTCCTAATTTTCTTACATGGCAAAAAAAAGGCATCTCAGTGTAATTAAGGTCACTAATCACTTGACTGTAACATACAAAAATTATCTTAGAGGGTCCAATATCATCTTATGAATCTTGAAAGCAGAAGAGGGGAAGGTACAAAGGGAAGCAGAGATCTGAAGCATAAGAAGGACTCCATGTATCAAAATAATTATATCCAGATAATTAGCACACCAGCCCTCCACCAAAAGGAAATCAACCTGGATGAACATAGAAGCAATCTCCTACTCCATGTCCAATCTTTAGATGGCTGACATTCTGATGTGGTCTTGGGAGACCCTGAACAGAGAACTCTGCCAAGCCTGTCTTACTTAGGTAAATGAATGTGGTTTTAAGCTGCTAAGTTTGTAGTAATAAATACACTATCTTTTTCTATTTTCAACTTCAGCGTGTATGCATTATAGTAATAAGAAAGTGATTCAAATCTCAAAGAACATTTAAGAAATATTATTGAGGTATTACTTACATGAACTGAGTATAATTTGATGATCTTAGAAACATTACGTTTATATGGTCATCCACCATAACCATGTTACAGAATGTTCTGTCACTCCACTTTGCCTTGGCAGCAAAGCCATCTCTTATGGTATAGGTCTAAAATGTCCCTCTGAAGCATATGTGTTTAGAGGTGGGACTTTTGGAAGCCAATTTGATCATGGAGATGCTATACTCATCAACAGATCTACTGATGAGTTCACAGATGAATGTGCTATTGGGAAGTGGGGTTTGGTCAAAGGAGGCAGGCCATGGAGGTATAGCCTGGGAGACTGTATCTGGTCCTTTACCCCTTCTTCTCTAGCATTCTTCCCATCTCTTCTTCCTGACTGCCTGTAATCCACCATGTCCTTTACCAATGATGTCTTTGAGTTGGAGCCAGATGATCATGAACTGAAACCATGAGCAAATTAAACTTCTTTTTTTAGTTGTGAGTCTTGATGTTGTATCTCAGGGATTTAAAAGAAGCTAATATAGAAAATTGGTAAAAGAGAAATAGGGTCATGTTATGACTATACTAGTCTATGTGATTTATAATCCTTTAGAAACACTTTGTAAAAGGACTACGAAAAAGTTTGGAGATGTGGGGTGGAAAAACCCTACAATGGTGTAAGTGGAGCCTGGTGGGTGTTCCTGGTCAAATCTTAGAAGATCAGAATGTTGATAGGAATGTGGACAGTGAAGGCTAGCCTCAAGAAGTTTCACCTGGGAACAAGGACCTCACTGGCAGTTGGAATAGAGCCCATGTTTGTTACATACTGACAAAATAAGTATCTTCAATTTGCCTATTTCCTTAGGGACTGAGATTGAGGGTGGTGAGCTAATTGGTCTGGCACAGGAAATTTCAAGGTAGCCCGATATTCAGTCTGTGGCCTTATTACTGCTGGCTGCTTTTATCCAGATTGGCAATAAAAATCAGGAACAAAAAGCAGAGATAAGTAATTTGAAATATTTGCAGTTTCATCAGAAAGGAAGAGCCTGCAAAGTTGGGACTAAGGAGAGTATAGTTGCTGGAAAGACTACAGTTAACAGGAAGCCAAGGAATTTGCATCAGAGCAATAGAATAGATGACTTGAAAGCATTTCAGGAATCAACAAGACTCCATTTATCATGGTTTTGAAGTTGTAAAACTGCAAAGCTTTCACTTGAGAAAAGAATCCCTGGAGTCCCTGCTCCAGGAGGGCTGCTTAAGGAACTGATTACCCAGGACTTATTTTGCCATGCTCAGCTATGTAAGCACTCAGAGGCCACTGTGGCCACTGCCCAAGGTGGGTTGGGTACTCCCAGTGGGAGCAGACTTTGGCATCATCTGTGTGGTGATGGTTTTTCAGGCATGAAGAATGCAAGTGTTGGTGAGTCATGGAAGCTTCCATCAAAATTTCCGAAGATGACCAGGAATTGTGCCTCTGAAGCTGTGAGAATAAAGTTGGAAGTGCCATGGAGACCCCAGTAAGTTAGAGATGCCCGAATGTGGAGTATCTGCTGAGTAAAGGTGCAAGTAGTGAGAGGACCAGCCCAAGAGAGAGGTCATGTGGATTGCAACTCTATTCTATCTTATGTTGGAAGTACTTAACTTCCTTTCAATTTTTTATAGGGGATCATAGCTAAGAATTTGCCTTGAGTCTCAGAGGAGATTTTGAACTTGGACTTTTTGGCAGTGCTGGAACTGGTAAGACTTTGGTGACTCTTAGAGATATATTTCATGTAATGAAATGCACATGAGACTTTTGCAAGCCATGAGCATAACGGCTAGATCTTTATGGTTATGGTTTAGATAGAAAATGTTCTCCCAATGTCTCATGTGTTTTGAGATGGGGTTTTTGGAAGGTGATATGACTGGGATGGGGTTTTTGCAATCTGCATCAGTGGATTAATCTACTAATAAGTTCATAGATAAATGTACTGTTGGGAAGCAGGCCCTGATCTAAGGTCACACAGGCATGGACTTGGGGTCTGTGTCGGGTCTTTTGCCTCTTCTATTCTGGCAGACTTCTCCTGTTCTGTTTTATAGCCACTTTTGCTTGCCATACCCTCTGCCATGTCTTGGAGCTAGGTGATCATGGACTGAAACCATGGGCAAATAAAATTCTCCTTTATGTTGTGAGTGTTGGGTATTGTGTCTCAGCAATGAGAAAGTGACAAATATATCATTCTCTGTCACCAACCTTGTCAATAACTAATGTCCACATTTTCCCTTTCATTTTACTAAAGTGTCTTATATCTTTGTACTTGATATCTTTCATTTAGCATAGTTCTTTCAGATTCATTCATGTTCTTTCATGTATCAATAGTTTATTTCATTACTGAGTCATATTTCATGATATGAATATACTATATCCATTTGCCAATTGGAGGATAATTGTACTGTGTTCAGTTTTGGGCTATACTAATAAAGCTAATGTGGGTAATCAAGTATAATTCTGTGAACTCATAGGTACTCATTTCTCTTCAGTAAATATCTAAGGGTTGGGTCTCTGGATCATACAAAAAGTATATACTTGTCTATATGAGGCGTGGCCAACTAGGATTCCATGACAGTCATACTATTTTCTGTTCAAATTAGCATTGTGTAAGAGTTCATTTGCTTCCAGTTCTCATCAGCACTTGACTTTGCAAGCCTTTTTAATTTTACGTATTCTAGTATACAGTAGTGTTTCATTTTAATTTTAATAACCTTAATTAGTAGTAGGTTGTTTGCCTTAATATTGGGTTGTAAGATTTTCATGAATGGAATATCTTTATTAGATATTAGTCTGTGACTTGCTTTTTATTCTCTTATGAGGGACATTTGAAAATCAAAGCTTTTTAATTTTGATGAAGTTTAATTTATCATATTTTAACTTTATGTTTTACATTTTTTATGTCCTTTCTGAAAAATCATTTGCTAAACCAAAACCAAAATATTTTTCCTGTGTTTTCTACATGAATTAATAAGTTTTTTTTTAAAGCAGGAATTGAACTCATGACCTTGTGCTTTTCAGGCAGGCACTTGTGCTGCTGAGCTAAATACCCAGCCCTATGGTTTATAGTTTTATCTTTTTCATTTAGAACTTTGATTCATTTAATTGATTTTTGTGTACGTGTGAGTTAAGAGTCAAATTTCATTATTTTTCATGTGACTACCCAATTTATATGAAAGACCAATTGCCATTGAATTATTCTGGAATTTTTATCAAAGTACTATATAAGTGGGAGTGTAGTTTTGAGTTCTTTATTCTGTCCCATCTATTACTACATCTTATCCATATATCACTATCACTATATTGATTTCTGTACTAATTTATCATGAGTCTTTAAATTAGGCAGTGTGAGTTCCTTAAAGCAATTCTTTTTCATAATTGCTTTGACTAATCAAAATCCATTTCATTACATCAGAATTTTAGAGCTAGCTTATCTGTTTCTACAAAAATTATGCTGAGATTTTCTTTGTATCACAGCTAGATAGTAATTCATGTAGAAATGACTTCTTAACAACAATATTGATTTTTATGATTCATGGACATGACATAAATTTCTATTAAAGCCTTCATCAGTTTCTTGTAGCACTGTTTTTATGTTTTAAGTGCACATTTTATTATTCTTTAATGGTACATTTTGCACTGCGATTGATGTTTGCATACTGACAGTGCATTCTGGAATTCACATATTATTTCTATTAGATATTTTTGTAGATTATTTAAGATTTCCTATATTGAGTACAATGTCTTCAGAATAAAGGCTGTTTTGTTACTTTCTTTCCTATCTCAATGTCCTTTGTCTCTTTATCTTTCCTGTTGGCCTGATTAGATTTTGTGGTATAAATTGAATAGTAGTGATGAGAGTGATCATTCTTGCCTGGATCCCCATCTTTAGGGAAGGAAAATTGCATATTCTTTTTTCATAATACTTTTTACCACAGTGAATAAGGACCTACCTATTGCAATGCTGTTTCTAACTTGTGGCCATCTCTGCCTGCATGAGCTCTCCTCTGTTTCAGCTCAGTGAGAGGTCTGCAAGTCTGGGCCTGTATTCTGGTCTTGACAATGCTCCTAAGAGGAGTAAGCTTTGATTATTATAGGACTCAGCCCTTCAGTTCTTTTGTCCCTGGCATCATAATCCTTTTCTGCCTCCTGTCCAAAGCGCAAAACATTTTTAATGTATTTTACCTTGTTTCCTGGTTATTTTAAATCAGTTGGGTAAGGTTTACCCCTGTTTCTCTGGGAACAGAAGCAAAAGTTCCATTCTGTTATTGCAAAAGGAGAATTGTGGTAGGTGATTGAAGCCTGAGATTTTTGGAACTTGTAATGGAGTAACAATAATTCTTTAATTTATGATAACCCAAAGAAAATTTTCCTTGATACACTTTTCAGCATGTAAAACCTTTCCAGATCTCCACACTTAAAGGGTCTTCTAACAATTTTATAAGAAAAAAAAGTGCACATACTTCCAAATTTATGCTTGTTTAGTACTTACAGATTATTTGCATTCATACATATTCATTTTACACTAATATAATTGCATATTACAAAATATATGTATAGAAATATAAAAATACTTAAAACTTTAAGATGCTACTTTGGTTTTTGGTCTCACTAAGAATTATTACTTAGTAAGCAATACTATTAAATATGTTTATTATTTGAACATCAATTTAGGGATCAACTTGCAAATTTTTATATAAAAATCCCCTACCACTATAATTTTATAACATCAAATGTATTGATTAATTTTGAGAGAACTGAGACTATAAATGCAGTGAGATTTCCAGTGCATGTGCATGGGATATTCCTTTTATTTTAGTCTTATTTAATTGGCTTAGCAATGTTTTGTAGTTAAATTTTTTCTTAAGAATTTTGGTTAAAATAGATGGTTTCTTGTTAGTTGTCTTAGTTACTTTTTGCTCATTGCCGAGACAAAATACCTGATGCCCAAAATTAAGGAAGGAAAGGTTTATTCTTACAGTTTCTTGGGAGTTTTAGTCCATTAGTTGACTCCAAGTCAGCATGGTGTGGAGGGGCTACCATTCATGGCGGCTGCAAGCCGCAAGGCCCGCTGGCAAGAGAGAAGGCGGAAGCAGAAGACCCGCCTTCCCTTACACTGTATGTCGTCTCCAATCCTGGGTGGGTACAGCAAACCAAACACAAGCAAGCTCCGGACTTAGCCCCATCAAAAGTATGTGAGGACTTGGGGGTACATAGTATACCCAATACATTAGTATATAGAAACAAAATAAATCTTTGCATATTCTTGTTTTATTTTGTAAGCTTGTTAATATCCTTCATTTAGTAGTTCTAGTAGTTTTGTAAATTCCTTAGGATTTTTAGGGAGATGATAATGTGGCTCATGAATGATAACAATTTCACTTCTTTTCCAAACTTAATCATTTTCCCCTTCCCCTTTCTGGCCTCAATGAACTAATTAAGACAGAGAGTGCATTGTTGAAGAGAAGTAGTGAAAGTAGAACTCTGTGCTTTGTCCTTTGTCGGAAGGAATGTATTTAATATTTTGCCATTAAATATGATGCTATCTGTAAGATTTTCATAGATGTCTTATATCAGATTGAGGAATTTGTCTTCTATCTCAAGTTTCCAGAGTGTTTTTATCAGCAACGAATATTGAATTTTTTTAGTGTTCTTCTATCATTTCTGAAAGCAATGGATTAGACCATAGCGACCTATCACAGAAAACGTTAGTGAATCTGGATGGCTTGGGTTTTAGGAAAAGAAATGATACATAACTTCATCTTAAAGGTGCCAGTATATTTTTGCATGCTGCTATGCTATGATCAAGAAACAGTGTGTCATAGAAACACACACACAATCACTCCGTATCTTATGATGAAGTGTTATCAAGATTTCACAACATTTTATGACTCTTGCTTTTACAAAACTTACCATGTCACTTACTTGTTTACTTTAAATTTAGTTTCTTTGCTTAAGTACTTTGCCTACAAATTATGCAATAGATTAATTTTGTGTGGTTTTATCTCTATAGCCTAACTTAGGGATTTCTTTTGTTTTCATTTTGGCTGAAATCTCACAATTTTTCAGCAAAATTGTGTTTATATTTCCATTTATGTTAGGATGTTACTTATCTGGTACATCTGCTCTTTTATTTTTAATTGTATATTTTAGTTGATGTATGTCATTTGTATTTATTTAGAGAATACAGTCTGGTAATTTGACACGTATGTACAATATTTAATGATCAAATTAGAATAATCAGCATTCCTAGCTCCTCAAATGTTATTGACATTTCTATTTAGAAGCTCTCAAGATGGGGATATATAGCTGAGTTCTGGCTAATGAAATATTATCAAATGGAATATTAGCAAGCCACATCTGGACCTGGCTGCACAGTATCTCTTGATCCTCTGTTTGGTTCCCTCTCTCTGTGCAGTGAGAGGATAGGAAGCAAAGGATGCTGCACAGTGGGGCTCATGCTATTAAGGGTCTGGGTTCCTGTTCATCCTCACAGGGTAGTTAGAGCTTCCTGGGCCTGAGGACCCTCAGAAGACACTGAAAGAGAAAGAAATCCATCTTTGTCACCTTATAGCTTTGGGGCTTTGGAGACTGTGTTACAGATCACATTCTCTGACTACTACATTGCTATATATGCAGTTGTTGTAGAAAATAGCCCAGTGGGGTAAATAGATTGCCTCCCTACATTTTTTATAGTTCTAGGGATCGAATTCAGGGCTTTTACACTAATATACATCCTCAGTTATTTATTTATTTATTTATTTGTTTATTTATTGACTGACACGGTTTTGCTAAACTTCTAAATTGTCCAGGGTGGGCTTGAACTTTCAATCCTCCTGCCTCAGCTTTCCAGAGTGCTTGGATTAGAAGAGTACACCACTACACCTAGCTTCCCTTCCTCTTTTAATGCTTCAAATACATGAATAAACATAGCTGTCTTATAAGTATCTCCTTGTGGTATGAATTTCAATGCAGTATTTTGACATTTTTTGCATGGGAAGAAAGGAACATGTGTTTTCTCAAAGTAACTTTTCCCCCTATTTTACTAAGAAGCAAGACTTGTAAGTAGTTCTCATTAAGTTAATGAAACATTGTGGGGTTGCCATTATAGTTCACTGGGTGAACTTTAGTCTAGTCTGTGAAAGACCCTGTATTCAAGCCTTAGTACTGAAAATAAATAAATTGTGAGGAACAGTGTTACACACTCCTGGGTTTAAATATCTTTCAAAACCTGTAAAGATTTTCCTCCACACAGTAGTTATCTATTTTAAATGATCTTAGTAATTATACTATACTTAGTTTATAGTACAAGTCTCCGTTTGTAATCCCACATATCCAAAGACCTTCCTCATAAATTTGTGTTTCAAAATGTTGGCTAGTTTCTCTCATATTTGGTTGATCATGGCTGATTGCACTCCGCAACTTTGATTCTGAGCCCATACCAGGAAAGGGACCTCGGCTGCCGGTTGGTACTACTCTCAATTAGGGTTTCTCAGAGGGATGATTTTAACCTACTTGTTGATTTTGTCAAGGCAGATTTAATTAAAACCAGATAATTTAACCTATTAAGTCTACTTAGTCAGGCACTTACTACCTGTAACACTGTTGATATTCTGAAAGCAAACCAGAGAATGGAGTTTTCCACCTTCATCTCTTCCACTCTCTTCAAGCACTTGTTTTAGGGTACTGTTATGAACAGAATGCTTGTTCCCTATGCTGAAAGCCAATCTCCAGTGTAATGGCTGCATTAGTTGGAGATGATTTGGTCAGGAAAGCAAAACTTTCATGAATAGGATTAGGGACCTTTCTTCCTCCTTTCATTCAAAGTCATGATAATAGCAGGTTTGTTAGACCACTGCGCCCCTGCTGTGGTGTGCTGCCCACAATCAGAAGCCTAAGATTATTAAGCCTCCTTGATTGTGAACTGAAATCTCCAAAAATATGAGAAAAACAAACTTTATCTCTTTCTAAATTGATTATTCATATTAGTAGTGTTATTATTTGGATACTGGAGTTTGTACCAGGACCTTCACACTGAGCTACATCCTCAATCCAATTTTTACTTTTTATTTAGAGGAAAAACCTTACTAAGTTGCCTAGGATGGGCTCAAACTTGCTATCCTCCTTCTTCAGCCTTCCAGAACACTGAGATTACAGCTGTGTACCATCACTCACTATTTGTTACAGTGACAGGAAGCTAACGCACTATGAAAACAAAACAAAACAATACAATTCCCCAAAACATAATGTTTCCAAAAAGCACAGAAAATCTCTTTAGGTCTTTAGCTTATATTCAAGTGTACTTTTGAATGCTGTCCTTGAAAGTCTGGAAATCACTTTTGTATTTTTTTCCCATTTCTATTGTTTGCGAGCATCTGCCAACCTTGAGGACTGTATTCTGTATGGTGATATCATGTCCTGTACTACAGATACATCACGTTAAACAATACATTGCAACTGAAGTTTTCATTGAAATGACATAATATGACATGCCAAAGTTAGATTTCAAGTTGCAGATGATGAGTTTCCTTCAATTTTGTGGCTGTTATGTCCCTTGTCTTTAAGTCTTGGTGTACTCAGTCTCTGGACACTTGGACCTTCACTTTCTTTCTCTTTTATATTCTCCACTGGATTTACAATAAAGAGAGTGTGGATTGTCTTCTATTTTATTTGAGTCACACCAACAGTTTAGCTATTTTTGAAGAGTAAGAACCACACAATTTTTTATTTTAATGAAGATTTGAAATTTTTTTTTAACAGAAGCCACAGTATAACTCTAGTTTGTTCTGGGAGGTCTTTGGAGCAAACAAATACATTTTCCTTCTTCATTCATCCTTGGTAAAATCTGTTCCTGATTGCGGTCAGAGTTTTGGTTTGGAAATTTTAAGTCTCTTATAAAGCTCTGACCGTATGCGTGTGATCAGTAGGCATGGATCATGTACAAAAGTTGATGTCATTTCTACTCTTTCCCCCAAAGTACTCAGCATATAGAAAATGTGTGTAAACCAAGTCTGTGTCAATGATACATCACCATAGATGGGGTTCTTTAGGATTCCCCAGTAGTATTATTGCTCCATCAAATGCCATGGGTCTATGAAACATAGTGTGACTAATACTGATTTTAGGGGGCATAGCTAGCAAAGCATAGATGACTGAGGAGAGAAAGACCCTAGCACTAACTAAGCAGCATTGATTTATAATCTCTGTGGCATTAACTGATTGATTTTCTATAGATGGTAAGGAGTCATTTGAAAAGTTGGCCATGGAAGCTGGAAAGTGGAGTTTGTTGATAGGTTTAGGGATTGTTATGAGGTTAACTGTTACCTGAGATGTTAGAAAAATCTAGGAAACTTCAGTATAAATACAGTTATTCCATTTAATGGAGCTACTGATGACTCATCATTAACCAAGTTCTTTGTGATTGGACTGCACTGCAGCAAGGTAATTGGAGAATTCTGTAATTTCAAATTTAATATAAGAAATAAATATTTTTCCTTCTATTGGTAAGACAGCCATATTTGAAAACAAGTTGAGACTTTCATGTTGACTAAATCCTACAGTGTTTTTGTGCTAGATTTTAAATTTTAAAATGTCTTTGTTCTAAAATCCTCTATTTGAATTATTGATGTTATAATACATACAAAAACCTATTTTATCAATGTGTGTATATAGCAATACAACCAGATAATAGCTAATCAAATCATTTTCATTTTTATTAGAAATTAATACATTTCAACATTTTCTTTGTATTAACAAGGCAGTGAATGATAGACAAACACAGCACAAAGGGTAACTGACTTCCAGAAGTCCTTTATGATGTCAGGAGTGAGAACACACAGTTACAGAACTCCCATTCCTTACTTTCAGCTTTGTATAAGATATTCTGCATTTAAAAATAATACTAGCCTCTGTAGTACAATTGCTAGTTTTGTATAAAAAATAAAATTTGACCCACTTTTTGTATTATTCTGTTAATAGTAGCTAAAAATTAATGTGGATCCCTGAAGGGAATCTAAGCCTCAGTTTCCCTGTGATGGGAGTCAGCACTCCAGCTGGCACTGGTGTGTCTGTAACTATTTTCTTCTAACAACAGGGTTGGTGTTGTTTTAATGTGAATAATGAGTTTGGCATGGGAGTAATCTCTACCCCTGTACCACCTCTGATTTGTTGGACTATATTTTCTTTTACTTCATTATTTTTTATTGTGGCAAAATATATGTAACATAAAATTTACCCTTCAAACTATTTTTTTCTTTTAAACTTTTCATTGAAATAGTCTGCTTTGGAAGTGCTACAGTGTAGTGTGGGTATATGTATATATGTTGGAAAAGGATTACTTCTTTCACCATCATTTTAGTTACTATATCTAGGTTTCTTTTACAGAAATGTTTACTTTTGAACATATTCCTTTTCTTCTCAAAAGCTTTGGAATATGCTATTCTTGATCCAGATGTCAAATACAAAGATATATATGCTTGGTTTGTGAAACTTGATTGGGTAGTTTACTTACAATTTGGACCATTTTTTGAAAGAATCCTTTGGATGCATCGCCTCTTCCTTTTGTCTTCTGGGGCTTACAAATCCTGAGGGATGCCTGCTCTGTGTGAGGGCACGATTTAAATGTGGTGTCTGTGTTTACATTTCCAGCCACATAAAAAAAAAAGAAAATGAGCAGTAATGTGATCCAAGTGTTACCTCTATGACTGTCACAAAATTCCCTATATTTATTTTTCTTCTTACAACATAGTAACAGGTATACCTGCAACATGGGAAGGGAATGTGAGTTCAGAGGGATAGGTGCTTCCCAAAGACCACATGTGCCCTTAGCTGATTGCTTGGTACATCTCCGAGTAGGTTCTGAATTTCAACCTTCTTTCATAGTCTTCATTCAATTTCATTTTCAATGATTCCTTCTGAATGTATTTTGAGATCTTCCAAGAAAAGAAGCTGAGGGTCAGAATTGCTGCTTAATTAATCCACGCAGCAACCAGTCAGTGTCAGGCTGGTTTGAACCAGAAAGAGTGTCTTCACATCTGCTGCACACTCCCCAACTTCATAGCTCTCTCTGACATCCTGACTTCCTGCCTTATGCAATACTGGATGCTAGTGTTTTTCTCTACCAACTTTTGGTGGATCAAACCAGCTAATCCATCATGTCTCTCATTAAACCTAAGGAGCCTTAGGGGAAAAAAAGTTGAATGCATATCATTTATGTCTTTTTTTTTTTTTTTTTTAGGAATTCTAATGTTAGTTATTTTGGTGTAAGTTCCATAAGAACAAGTCCTGGGAAAATTATCTGTTTGTGATCAAATTGTAACCAAATTTTTTGCTGGCACTCAACAGCCT
Source organism: Dasyprocta punctata (assembly GCA_004363535.1). NCBI lineage: Eukaryota > Metazoa > Chordata > Mammalia > Rodentia > Dasyproctidae > Dasyprocta > Dasyprocta punctata. Next base: position 12,237 of record RJWM01003037.1, on the reverse strand, counting down.
TTTCTTCTCCTTATATTTATGGACTTGCAGCTGAACACATGGCTACTCAGCCAGATCCCTGGCTTTGTCCTGTCCTTTCCATAGGAATGACCAAGAGAGCCAAGGAATTTGTGCCACTTCAGGGTTTGTGACATAAGGTAACCAAGAAAGTTTACCTTCCCTTTCCCATGAGTTGAGACAAAGGATTTTCTAGTCACCTGAACTCCACCTTGCAGAGGGTGGTGGAGAATTTAGATGCTGGAACTCAGTCCCCCAAGGCTCTTATCTGCTGTCATACAAAACTCATCTTGGAACTGAGAGAAATGAATAACCTATTTTAGGCCTCAAGATTGTTCTTGGGTCTTTTTGTCAGGGCAAGGAAACTTTCCTAAGATAATATAGCTTATGGTGGGAGGTGTAATTCTAGGACCAACTGATGGGCACTGCTTTATGTTTCTTTCTGCTGCTGGACAGACAGCAATCAACTAGAGTCAAAAAATGTACTCTGTTAGACAGTGGCAAGCCATGTGGAGAAGGTGGTAGGAACTGGGGAATGTGAAAGGTCTTTCCATTCTTGGGGTTGGCAGTCTGGGCTTCTCTCAGCTGGGCAATTCTATGCACTCAAGTGAGTAAGTGGCTGTACTGGAGGGAGATGGTTTGAGGCAGCTCCATGAAGGGCATCTACCAACTGCAATTTGGTCTCTCCTACCAGGCTATCTCTTCATCTTCAGGGAGCCAGTTCAGGGTTGAAGCCTCATCTCCAAAAATCCTCACATTCTACTTGGAAAACACAAGTCACAAGGTTAACCAAAGTACAAGGGTGGAATTACACCCTTTTTTGGGAAGAGTGACCACTTTAAAGGGCTGGAAGAATGACCACCCTTATAAACTTCTTACACAAGACTGAATAAGGATAGCAAGAAAAGAACTAACTACTAACTAGAGCTGATTTTGTGGATCTTGTGGGTGCCACTGAGACTTTGTCAAAACACCATTCTTTGGAGTTTGGCCAACTATGTTCAGAAACCTTCAAAAACTATTGGAAATAGCCTGAGTAAATACAGATGGCCCTCCATATCTGCAAGTTCAATACCATGGATCCAAGCAACTGTGTTTGAATATATGTAGAAAATATATCTGTAGTGAACATGTACAGACTTTTTTCTTGTCGTTATCTCCTAAGCATACAGTATAACATTTATATCATATGTGGTATTATTAGTAATCCAAAGATGATTTATATTATATAAGGGGATGTGTACATGTTAGACACAAATACTATACCATTTTATTTAAAAGGCTTAATGATTTTCTGACTTCAGTAGCCACTGAAATTGCTGGAATCAATTCTTCTGGAATACTGATGGGTGACTGTAATGTGTACTGTACCTGTCTACAGTTTCATTTTCCAAGGTTTCACTTAACCAATGGTGAACTGTGACTTGACAGTAATACTATAGTGAAATAGTAAATTAGGATATTTTGAGAAAGAGATGAATAAACTATGTTCATATAACTTTTGTTATAGGATATTACTGTAATTGTTCTATTTTATTGGTAGTATTATTAATAACATCTATAAATAAAACTATCTTGGCATTTATGCATAGAAAAGGCATTATTTTTATGAAATTTGATATGGTCTGCTGGTTCAGTTGTCTGCTGGGATTCCCATGGGAAAGAGAGAATCCAGCAGGGAACTATCTGAGTAGTGGCCGAGAAGAATACTATTGCTATTACTGTTACTGCTACTATTGCTAAGTATTTAACTTATATTTGGGCTTACTCTGCAGGTACTGTGAAAGACTTTTTGCCCATTGTGACATTTAATTCAGAGTAGAACTACAGAATGAAGACATAGCTGGACTTACTATGCACAGCCTGCCACTGTAACCTTCTGTGGCTCTGAAGTCCCCCATGGCCTAAAGCAGGGAGAAGGTGAAAAGTCTGACATACTATCCTGGGAATCCTTCACACAGGAGGAAAGAAACTCTTAAAAATAACCAGGGGAGAGATTTTTGAGGAAGAGCCCAGAGGCAGCTCCCCAGCGCTTTTACTAATATGGACTGTCTTGGTCGCTAGGAAGTACTTTGTATCAAAAACAGCTGGTGCTTTTCCAGCAAGAGACTTGGCGCTGGTCATCAGGATGTTTAAGACACTGCTGTGAGGGGAGGCCTCCAGAACAGCTGGGACACGGTTCCTCACTCCTGTTGGTGCCCAGATATTTATGCCTGGGGCAAAGGGACAGGGAAGGAGACCAGCAGGAAGGGAGGGTTTCTCACTTCCTTTCCTTAAATTCTGGTAGTTGAAATTGAGAAAGCATCTGAAAACACAGTTGAGTAATTGGTTAAGGAGAGATATGTCTAAAAAGCAAACTTTGAGCTTGTGTCCTTGAACTTCACTCATATTTACAATCAGGGATTCATGTTTTAATAGGTAAAATTTGGAGGTGGAAGGTAATACCAGAAAGGTGGCCACAAACAATCCACATTTTGTTTTAAGAGCAAGCTACATTTAGTAAAGATTTACCGTACGTCAGGCACTACTTTTGCATTTCTTATGCATTGAAGAGTATAATCCCATAAGATTCCCTATGAAGTGTGTGCTATTATTCTGCCTCTTTTACTATGAGAAATCTAGACTCAGATAGGTCAAATAAGTTGTTCAGTATTACAGGCAGGAAAAGGATGAAGCTCAAAGTACAGGAGCTATAACTTCCCTTCCAAAAGGCTGATGATGGGTCCTGGGCCATATGTGATGCACATGGAAGCTTGCAAGGATGTGTGTGTCCTTACATGCATGTACATGTGTTAGTGTGTGGGTGTGTATTACGTCTTTGGAAGGTATGCATTTGCCTACGTAACTCCCATTAAAAATTTCCTGGCTTTTGCATTCTCAGGGGACCATTTGTCCTTTGACGCCAGTGCTTCATTTATCACTTGCCATTTCTTATCAGCTTGCAGTCCCTGGAAAGCTATTTCCCATAGAAGATGGATGTGGACAGAGCTTTTTGGGTAAAGAGAATGCTCTGTTTCCACACTCCCTGCTGCTCAGTGTTTTCAGCAGACATGTATACACTGTCATTTGAGCATGAGGTCTTGCTCTGAGTCTGGATTGTAGACCACTTTTATTTCTTGGCTTAGGAGCAGATTTGGTTTCTATCATTATGTACATTAGAGAGCAGATTCCTTTCTGTGAAGAGTAGTTAAAGGTGAACAGCAGGATCTAGGTTTCTGGAAAGTAACCATATATTTGTTCATGTGAGGGTATATGAGTATACTTTGTTACTTTGTATGCTTTACTATATTTCATATTACACTCTAAATTTGACCTTGTTTGTTATCAAGGAGTCATCTTTCTTTAAATAGAACAAAAATCACCTGTGAGTGTAGTGAAACTTTTTACTTGTTTGCTCAAAGCTCCAGACTACATGTCATGGAGTATTAGAAGCTGGAGTACTAGAAGTTTGCTAAGGCTACCATCACAAAGTACAACAGACTGGGGTGCTTAAACCATAGGAATTTATTTTCTCACAATCTGGAGGCTGGAAGTCCAAGATCAAGGTGTTGGGAGAGTTGATTCCTTCTGAGGCCCTCTCTCCTTAGTTTTTTACATTGCCATCTTCTCCCATTGTCTTCACATGGTTTCTCCTCTGTGTGTCGCTACCCTAATCTCTTCTAATAAGGATGTTAGTCATATTGGCTTGCAATTCCTGTTAGTGATCTAATTTTACTTTAAAAGACTTCATTAAAAACTATTTCAAAATATAGACATATACTGAGCTTTGAGCTTTGATGCATAGTGTTTTAAGGGACATAGTTTAACTCTTCACAGAAGCCTAAGTAAGTTGATGCCTGCCCTAAGTGAGTTTCTGGTTCTGTGAATGGGTAAGATAAGTCCTAGCTATAGGGACTCACCACCAGCACTGCTGGGGGAGCCAGAAGAGGCAGCAAGGTCCGACTGCAGCCAGAACTTGCTAACCGAAGGAAACATTATGCTGGATGTTCAGGGAAGGTTAGGCCAAACTTCAAAAAGAGACAGCTTCTGACCTGGAAAGGGCTTCTTACTCTTATTTTTGTTAACCTCCTGCTATAAAAAAATAAGGCCCTTTCATGTTACAAAAAAAGAGATTGAGGCCATGGGAAGTATCTACTTGTGCACTCAGATAGCCACAGGCTTCTTATTGTTCAACAGTTCTTGTGCTCACAAGTAAATTTTGTAATTTTAAAAGTGATTAATGGGATTTTCCCTCCTATTTAAAGGAAAATGATTCTTATATTTTAATAAAATAGAAAACAAATGATACATTGCAGGAGGTCCTTTTGTTAAGAATCATGTGTCCTGAGGAAATGTTCTTTTGTTTGTCCTTTGCACTTAATATAACAAATGCACTTAAATTTAGCAACTGGATTTTCTTTGACCTCAAAAATCCATGTAAACCTAAGCTCCAAGTATGAACTGCTTTTTTCATTCCTATTTTTGCCTCCTACCTCAAACATATCCATATTTTCTATTGGATTCACAAAGCCAAGTGAAGTCTCTGAGCAGGGAAAAAAAATAGTGGCATAAAAACCTCCTTCCAAACATGTTTAGCAAATGCTTTCTTATTTTAACCTTTCATTTTGATTTATTGAGTATTCAGAGTTGGTCCCAGGACCCATCCCAGCAACCCCAGGCTGTAGAGATAAATATCCTTGCTGACTCTTGGCTGCATTTGGCAATCAACCCATGGCTAGTTTTCACTGCACCCCTAAGGAAATAAGAGCACTGTGTATTCTAGGGAAAAAAAACACTCCTTTCAAACCTCCCTCTTGCCGTGGCTCTGTGTGCACGCCGTGTGGCGTTCCTCGGCGGCCGTGAACAGAGTGGCCTTCTGTGGAGCTGCCGCTCCTGTCTCAGGCAGCCGACTGAGTGTCTGTGTGGGGAATTCCTGTTCCTGGCCCAAACCCACAGGCCCTCGCTTTCAAAGGCCACAGCACACACTTTCTTTTTCTTGCTTGGGTAAGGATCTATGCCCTGGAGACTCGTTCAGCAGAGTCTAAAAATGAAAGAGGGAGAGAGAGAAAAAGAGAGAGAGAGAAGGAGGGAGGGAGAAAAGAAAGGAGAGAAAGAGAGAGGCGGAGAGAGCGGGTTTCATCTGTGACTGGAAAATCTAAAATCCAACTTAGTATTTACACAGCAGACATTTCCCTGGACAGCACAGTTAGGTTTAAAAAATGTCCCTGCCCATCCTGCTGCTGGAGTAGGAGTCATCCGACCCCCATGTCCACAGATAGGAGGCTGTTGCCACCACACTTCACACTTTGCCTTCTCCCCAGGGCCTTACCTGGCTGTCCAGGGAGTTTCCTGCTAGCTTGGCTGACCAGAGCTCTGTCTGGAAAGATTTGTGTCCTTTCAACCTGTCCAGGAAACTTAGAACAGTTTCCAGAGCTGTGCACTTGTGTCACAGAGTAGATACTGTCATAGAAAGGCATGAGTTTGGACTGGGCCACAGGTTTATGTTTTTAACTGCCTGTAGCTCACAAGTGAAGCCCCTCTACTCTCCTCAGTCTGAAATAGGACCAATGAGTCCATGCAGGATGTGCATTGTGCACAGCAGGGGATGGTGATGAAAAGGAAGCCTTCCAGTGTGGAGGTAGCTTCTTTTTGCAGGTTATGTTGAGAACCATTTGACAAACTGAGGAGTCAGGTGAGACCTGTAGTCTCCACACCTTACCTAGATCATTAGCATCTCCTGAGGGAGTAAAGGAAAAACAGATTGCCAAGTTTTGCCCCAGGAGAGTGTGATTCATAAACATGCTGAGGAAGCACCCAAGGAAGCATATTTCTTAAAAACTCCAGGTGTGATCAGACTTCCTTGAGATTTGGGATCCATTTATTTTGAAGAATGGTAATGTGCTATGTGGCCCTGAGAAACAGCTAGAGTAAAGGAAAGATACCGAAGAGAAACCCTTCAGAGTCCAGCCATCTTCAATGCCTCTGTCTTCTTTTTAAAACTTTTGTGGTGTCATCCAACAATAAGACCCCGAGTGGCCACAGAGCCAGCTGTTTCCAAGAAGAACTTTCTGTCAGTTCAGGGAGGAGCCCAGGGCCAAGGGAAAGAGGCTCCACTCTCCAAGATGTGCTTCCCACTGCACAGGGTGCTGGGGATGTTCACATAGTCCCAGTACAGCCCTTCGGGAGACATCATTCTAGCAATCAGGAATACACTAATTGTTAGATTCTTATGTTCTTTTCTAGCACCTTGGGAACCAAAAGCTTCTTTGTCAGATTGAATTCTTTTCCTAATCTTGGTTACATGTACTTGGGAGATGGAGTCACTGACTCTGAGGAAATGCTGTATAAAACAGGCTTAAATATTTCTTGACCTGCACATGATAGATGGAATTTTACATTGTTGAATGACTTTTTTGCTTTAAGTACTGGAATAAACTGTTTACTGGTAATATTTTATGGACAAACAAGACCTTATGTATGAGTACCTGAATGCCCAGACAGAAAAGGCAATGAAGGAGGTGTATGTTTGGTGCATTAACTTTGATATTCATGAACATACATTGATCAAATGTATAGGTTGCATTTTAAATTTATTTATTAAATTTGTTATCTACACAACTATATTTGGACTAAGTAAACTAAACTATTAGTTAATCAATTAATCAATTATACTTAATTATTTAGGATAGCTTGTTTGAATTATCTTATTTGTAATGCCTCTCTGCTTCCTTCAGGAAATTGGGAATTCATTGTAAGATTGATAAAATTTACTATATCTCACAACTTCCATAGTCTTTGTTTGAAAAATGACAAACCAAACTGAGCACACAATCAAAAAGCAAAACCAAGGGCCTAAGGTAACCTGCAACAGCAAGCGGTGTAGGATGCAGGGAGTGCAGGGCAGGAACCTCTTTACCATTCAGACCTGCTGCTATGGCTGCAGAGAAACTGAGACAGAAAGTGGCACTTCTGCTTTGGGAGGGTGATTAGTTGTGCTTTTTTCTATTCATCTTCCTACTGCAAATAGACATACTGGGCTCTGTGCATCCGATAAACACAAGAAGTCTCAAAAGTCAGAAGAAGAAAACAGGCAGGTGAGGAACTCAGGACCTGAAGGGACAACACTGAGTTCTTGGTCTTGTGGTCTGAAGGTTTGTGTTCTTACCAAAATTCATATGCTGAAAGGCACCCCTCAAGGGGATGGCATTTAAAGATGAGGCTATTGGGATGTGATTCAGTCATGAAGGTGAAACATCATGATGGGGTTAGTACCTTTATAAAAGAGGACCCACAGAGCTCCCTGCCTTCCACCATGTGAAACTGTAGCAAGAAGGCAGCCCAGCTGACTGCATAGGAAGCAGATCCTCATCGGGTGCTGAATCTGCCAACACCTTAATCTTGGGCTTCTGAACCTCTAGAAATACGAGAAACACATTTTTATTGTTTATAAACCACACATTTTATGGTATTTTGTTATATAGCAGCTGGAAGAAGCAACGACAAATATTAGGAAGTGGGGTGAGTGATGGGGTGTTATTATAACAAATACCCCAAAATGTGAAGTGATTTTAGAATTGGTTAAGTGGTACAGACTAGAAGAGTTCTGAAGCTCATTCCAGAAAAAAACATACTATAGATTCTTCAGGTAATGAAGGAGTAATAAGAGAACGGTATGAACAATTCTACACACATATGTTTGAAACTTAGATGAAATGAACCAATTCCTTGAAAAAAATCATCACGATTCACCCATTCTGAAATTTGTAATCTGAATAGCCCCATAATTCTTAAGGAAATTCAATTTGTAATTACAAACCACCCCCAAAAGAAATCTTTAGGCACAGATGGTTTCTATGGAAATCATCTCAATCTTTTACAGAAGAATTAACACAAATTATATACTATTTATCTATTCTAGACAAATCAAAGAGAAAAAGGTCTTTTCAATTCAGTACACTGAAATCAAAACCAGACAAAACCGTACAATAAAACTATATACAAATGTCTCCCATGAAAATTGACTGAAAATCCTTAATGAAATACTAGCAAATAGAATTGGCAATGAAATAGTGGTAAGTAGAAATATGTAAAGTAGATTACCATAACCTTGAGTGGAGAAATGGCTATTTCAATATTAGAAAATTGATCAAAGTTATATGCCATATTAACAGGATAAAGAAGAAAACATCATATGATCATATCAGTAGATGTACAGAAAGCATTTGATAAAATTTAACACCACTTCATAGTAAAAACTCTCACAATAGGAATGTAGGAAAGCTTCTTTAGTTCCATAAAAAGCACCCAGAAAAATCCTATAGTAACATATACAACTGATGAAACACAGATTGCTTTCCCTTAAGCCTGGGAACCAGTCTAGGATGTTCATTCTCACTGCTCTTGTTTAATAGCACTGGAAGGTTTATTTGTTGAAACAGGCAAGACAAGAAAATGAAACCCATAAAGATGAGAAAGTGAAAAACAAAATTCTCATTTTCCTACAAATGCCATAATTATCTACTTATAAAACCTCATAGTCTCTACAAAAAATGCTTAAAACTAAGTGAATTAAACAAATTCATAGAATACTGAGATCAACACACAAAAATCAATTGCATTTCTTTATACCAACAATATCTTATGGAGAACAAAATAAAAAATGTGAAACTACTTATATGAACTACATGCTGAAGCCTGTAAAATATAATGAAAAGTAAAGATCTAAATAAATGGAGAGGCATACTATGGGTGTGAAGTAGAAGACTCAGCATAATAAATGTGTCAGTTTTATACAAATTGAAACCCATACTTAACACAATCTGATCAAAATACAAGTAAGAGTTCTTATAGGTAATACAAGATTATTCAAAAATTTATATAGAAGAGAAAAAATATGAGTCAAAATTAAAACTCTAAGGACTCAAGAACAAGAACAACAACAGCAACAACAAAACCCAAATTATTAAGAAAATGGCGAAAAGACACTGAACATGTGTAGATGACAAATAAACATGAAAAGTCTTCTTTTTTTCTTTGTATTTTTGCATTATTGGCCATCAGGGGAATATGAATTATAACTACAGGAAATATTTACATCTATCTATCTATCTATCTGAATGGTTACAATAAGTAATGAGAACATCAAATGTTTATGAAGATCGCAGAAAAATCCAGCCACATGTATTTCAGGTAAGAATGGAAACTAACACAATTACTTTTTCCAACAGTTGGACAGCTTCCAGAGCTAAACATAATCAGCATCAAGAAATTGCAATCCTAGGCATTAATCCCACAGATATGAAAACTTAGTTTCATGGAAAATTCTGCACTCAGATATTTCTGGCAAGTTTATTAATAGTAATCTCAAACTATAAACAGGTGACCGGCTAGGCAAACTGTGATACATCCACACCATGCATGTGTATTCAGCAATAAAAAGGAATGAACTATAAATGAAAACAACAACCTGCACAAATATCCAGAGAACAGAGAAAGCTGATTACTCAATCTTACACACTCCATGACTATGTCTATACAGTAGCAATAAAATGGCAAAATTATCATGTTAGGGAACAGATTAATGTTTGCCAGGGGTTAGGAATGGGAATAGGGCAAGGGACATTGGTCCTATTAACAAAATGTGACAGGAGGGAAGATTGTGGTGCTGGAAATGTTCTGAAGGTTGACTACACCCATGGGGAAAGGGACCATCTTTCTCTTTGTCTCTCTCTGGTTTCCAGAAGCTAGCCCTAGGAGAGTTTCCCTTGTCATCTATTTTACCAAAACTGACTCATGTCCCATTTCTGGTAGACCAACAACCTTGAGGCAGAAGCAAGTGGTCAGCAGTGTGTACTGTGAGGCAGGAAATTGAGGGTGTTTGGTGCTAAGAAGGCAGTGCACAAGATGTACCACTCCCTGCAGTGCTTCAGAGACGTGTTAGGTGCTCTACCGTAGGCTCACAACAGTGTCATGAACAATGTATGTGCATGTCCAGTTTATATATAGAGGAGAATGATATTCATAATGTCTAACTCATACTTGTCACTAAGCTGTGATGGGCTGGAATCTGAAGAAGGAGACCTTAGGAACAGAACCACCTGCTTTCTCAGTAAAACCCTTATGCTTGATTGTGGTTATTTTAAATAACTCTTTGAATTATAGTTATTAATTCACTTGCTTATTCATCATTTCTGATGAGAGGCAAAACTCTGCCAGCATGACTACTGGCTTTGGATGTGGGCGAGTGGGATTTAATTGTTGGGCAAGGTTCTGGGACCACTCAGCTACTTCCAAACCTGGCTTCATCCTTTCAGCTGTGAGTGGTGTAGGCAGAATCCACACAAAGGCAGAGGGAAGTGCACATGGCACACTAGCTGAAGCCACCCATTTGAGCAGATGCCACACTGACTTTCCACTGATCTGGATACCAGACAAGTATGGCTTTCAGTTCCATTTTTTGATCATTCACTGTCTTTGAGGTTTATGGAAGAGGGCACTGACCCTCCATGCATTTCTACACCAGAGATCCTTGGCAAGCAAATAACTAATTATAACTGTGGTTGCAGATTTCTCAAAGAAGTAGACCAACCGCTAGAATCACTTCCTGGGAGAGAGAAAGATAACTTGAAGACATAGGAAACATGGAAAAATCCACTTCCTTATACTGCCATTTTTTTAATGTAAATGGCATATTCCAGGAGTTGCTCACTAGTTTGTTTGTGAGTTGAATAGGGTAGGTGCTCAGTAAGTGTTTGCTGGCCAACTTTTGGTGAATCTGGCATTTGTTTTTACAGCACCTAGCTATTATAAGGATTCAGAAGTGCAGATAGTGCAGATTAATGATTATTTAAAAACAGCACAACCCAAAGTTAACCTAGTTTTTTTTCTTACTATGCTCTTCAAAGCAGTTCTGGTTTGGCTTCAGTTTCTGTTATGGGAAAGGGTTTGGAGCAAGTCATATTTTATCTGTAATGCTTCCCCATCTTCAGTTTGCAGGCAGTGTCTCCGATCCCCATGAGTATCTCTGCCAGGCTAGACTAAATAGTGAGATTGTATGTTTAAAACATGCATCAGAGTTGGAAAAACAAGAGAAGCAGGAGGGAGACTTTTAAATGCTCATCAATGTTTAAATGCATTTAAATTTTTAGAAATAAATATGATGTGTGGCAGAGATTCACCTCACTAAATCAAGTCAGTATATGAGTGTGTGTGTGTGTGTGTGTGTGTGTGTGTATCTGTACTCCTGAGCCCTTTTGTGAGCAGGGGTAAAGAGAAATCCCCGGAGATGCCACATTTGAATTCAGTCACCCTTTTATGTAACCATTCATTAAAATATCATAACCCTAACCGTGGGTGAGTACCTAAATTAAGTTCACAGTAGTTCTTTTCTGAAAGGTTTTCATACAAGGAAAAGTTGTTTAAGGCTAAGCCAGGTTGCTCAGCAATATTACTCCATTAATTTATTTTTTATATCATTTTGGGTCATGTTTGTAGTATCATTAGATGGCTCTTAGATCAAAACTTAATTCTCATTTCAAAAATACCAGTCAGGCAATCTTTCTTACTCTCTTCTTGCTCGTCACAAATAGTTGTGCTTTATTCTTTGCTCTAATTTGTTTTATTAATACCCTAATAATTTAAATAAGAATAATCAGTGTTATCAGGAAAGGACTTTTTAGGAGAGAATTAAAAAATTTGGGGAAAGTCAGTACTGAGGAGTGAATATAGAGCCTTTGCACTGAGTTACGCCTCAGAAGTTTTTAAGTTTTGAGATAAGGTCTTGCTAAATTGCTAGGCTGCCTTGATGGGGCTCGAGTTTATGATTCTCTTGTCTCAGCCTTCTAGAGTTCTCAGATTACAGGTTTGAGACACATGCTCCATCACTCTTAAGACATTAAAGAAAAGAGAAAGTAAACCCTTTAGAATAGTGGTATGAAACCAATTTTCTTTAATGAAAACTTTTTCTATTCAAATAACAGAGATTAATTTAAATAGAGGAGAGAGGAAAAGTGAAAGAGAAGGGAAAAGAGAAAAATAAACTTAAAGGCACAAAGGATACTGGACAACTCATTTCCTTATTTTTATATAATAATTCTTACTATGTTCATTTTCAAAAAGTGCTTGTAGAACATATATTATTAATTTATGAATATTTTTAGGATGTAAAGATACCTTTCAATTAACTTAGAAAATGGCAATTTTTCCTTTTACAAACAAAAATACTATCTGTGTGTTATTATATAACTTGTATGAGTTCAAACA